>OX388319.1:25059964-25264451 GCA_947579605.1 Athripsodes cinereus | reverse complement strand
GGAATATTATGGTTTATTTTGAATAGTACTTTGAATTGAATAGTATTTGCGAATACATAATTGCCTTTTTCAGTATAATCAAAAACTTCCAGAAAAGAGTGGGAAATCTTTTCTTTATCAGGAGTTCCATTTTAAATTAACGAGGGTTAAATTTAGACAGACGATCGACCACTGATTAAACTCATATCATTTAAGTACGTGCGTTTATCCATTGAGCACAATGAGTCTTTTACACTTGATTTTGTGGTTTATAATAAAACCATCAATAATAACATAATTATTGATTAGAAAAATATTGAGCAATTAGCGAGCTGATTACTTGGAGACAATATCTTCCAGCTATTCAAAATATTATATATCGCGGGCTCAATACTTTAACCAGACATCTCAAAATCAATAGTTTTGAGATCATGGATAAATCATGACATATTTACACACAGAGGGATAGTTATTAATTATGTTATATATTATTATAATTATGCTTTATTGACTTCATTATTATTGTTATATTTGTAATTATGTATTTCACTTTCTGATAATGTTTTTTATTTGCTGACTTTCTTGTTTTTGTTTTATGTTTATGTAAGGAAATTGTTTGTATTGCTTGTAAATGAGTCATTGTAATAAAAGGCTTTTATGCCGTTGAATGTATAAACAAATAAATTATTGAGACTCTTTGATTACAGTACAAGGAAGCATCTTAATTCATAATTATTACTAGAAATTACTCTAACATTAAAAGGAAACTGCGGGAACACATAACTCAAAACCACCATAATTCTAGACGTCTAGTTCTAGTATTGAGCCCACTAAGCGTCTAGTTCTAGTATTGAGCCCACTAAGCGTCTAGTTCTAGTATTGAGCCCACTAAGCGTCTAGTTCTAGTATTGAGCCCACTAAGCGTCTAGTTCTAGTATTGAGCCCACTAAGCGTCTAGTTCTAGTATTGAGCCCACTAAGCGTCTAGTTCTAGTATTGAGCCCACTAAGCGTCTAGTTCTAGTATTGAGCCCACTAAGCGTCTAGTTCTAGTATTGAGCCCACTAAGCGTCTAGTTCTAGTATTGAGCCCACTGCGTCTTCTGTAAGTGGGGTAGTATGGTTTATTTTGTCAAATGACATTGAAGACACGGTTTTGTATTATTTTTTTATTACAAATTGCCATTTATGAGTCAACTTTGCAACATGTTTTCCAGGTATGTATGTATTCATACGTACATTCTACAACTTATGACATATTTTATAAGACGCACTCACAGAGGATGTGCATAATATATTTAAACCTGGCTAATTAGACGTTTCTAAAATAAACCCTGACTAAATGAAAAGCCTTATTCACTCATAACTTTTTCTATATGTATAGGTACCTACATCATAAATCACTCGATTGCGGGTGCATTGCCGTAAAATGAAATAAGAAGGTACCTACTTAATATTATTAAACCGAAAATAAATATTTTCGTATATGCCTATAACATTTATTCCATATCTATAGTTTTTCATACGGCAGCTGATATTGTTCTGTGGTCCGATTGCGCTAAAAACAATTTGATTTATTTTAATTTGTCGACCGACGGTTCTTGGTGGAAGTTCACAGTTATAAGTTATTAATGAAATAAAATATATATTTATTAAAAGACGATCTTCTTGAAAGCCAGCTCGCTAATTAATAAAGTCGACAGTGGAATAACTAGGTATCTATTTTGTTTCATGAATAACTTATACCTAACAATATGATATTTTTTAAATAAAAGATGAAAATCTGGATTCGAAATAAACCCAAATATACTCCAGACAACCTAACCGTTGTAAAAATAATAATAAATATTTATTGCACTAAAAAGCATACAATAATAATAACAGTAATAACTAAATAAATAATTTTGTGCAATGATTGAGTTTGTTGCAGCAGGGTTATTCCGTGTCAAATCAATACACTGATTCAGACTTGATGTCTCAGATTTTCATGATTTTTTTTATGCAGCAATATATCATAGACTTATGAAGAAATACCAAATTTCAGTTATGTAGCACAATTATTTTTGAAGTTATTAATTTTTAAAAATCTCAATTTTTATGAAAAAAATTCGTGTCTTGGCACCTTTGGATGCCTATAGACTGGCAAACAGTGATGATAAAAACCTGGGAGAGGTCTCGTTTTAAAGCTGTTAAATGGGGCTTTCTCAGGTTTTTATCATCACTGGTTGCCAGTCTATAGGCATCCAAAGGTGCCAAGACATGAAAGTTTTTCATAAAAATTGAGATTTTTAAAAATTAATAACTTCAAAAATAATTGTGCTACATAACTGAAATTTGGTATTTTTTCATAAGTCTATGATATATTGCTGCATAAAAAAAAATCATGAAAATCTGAGACATCAAATCTGAAAATCTTCCGAAATTGTGTTGAATTGACACGGAATTACCCAGCAGCACTATATCAGCTGTTGGAAACGATACCAGTATCTCTCAACAAGTCCGAGACGCCACCGAATAGGCTTAAGTTGGAACAACGCTAATCTCTATTGTGTGAGTGAGGTATTTCTTAGCCAGGGATAACAGTTGGAATAATAGTTATTCCGTATTTGTGTAAATGTTTATAATGTGTTTCAATGTGTCTTAATGACAATACATACATTGATATTATACATAACACGCATAAAAACAGGTTAGATGGGTGATCTTAGAATCAATTTAATTCAATAGATAGGTATAGCTACATATATGTATCTTGATACGCATAATAATGTAATCTATGAACACTACTAATAAATGTATGAATTCATTAGTGTCCGATCGAAATTTCGGTTTTGGCCTAGTGTCGACCAAATTTCGGGTTTCGGCTTAAACTGAAACTGGATTCGTGAGTTTTCGCGCTGCGCTTGGACATGTTCGGTTCACTTTTTACTTTATACTTTATAATAAAAATGAATATTGAGTATTGACCAAAGTTTTAAAGAAATTATTTCGTTCTTATTTTTTTTTTGTAAGTTTAATTTCATGTTTATATTAGTAAAGAGTAAAGACTGACTGATTATGATAGACTATTTATTTTTCTAACCACAAAAACACTGACCTTATAATTAATATAGAAGTTTCGGTTTCAGTTCCGGCCGTAAAAAGTGGCTTTGGTCAGACACTAGAATTCACTTAAAAACAACCAGAAAATGGAAAAATCGTTACTCGATGTTTTTGTTTTTTTTTTTTTTTTTGTATACTTTGCCTGTTAATTGGTTGATATGCTGAGACTTCTAAACAAGTGTTATTTTTATACATTTGGAATTTTTTTCGGCAGCCAATTTTTAATGAATAGGTATAGTGATCTTGTTAATATAGTGATAGGATTATAAGATTGTTTGGTACAAAAGTTCAATTTTAAAATAGATTTTGGTATTGAATAAAAATAAACTGTTAATTGTTGCATACATAAAAATAACTACTATTGGTCGGTTGAGTTATAGAGGATATTAAAAGACACATACAATTTTTTTTTCAAAAAAAAATTGTACAAATGGTGAGTGTTTTGATTGAAACTATTTTCTACGGTTATAGAATTACGATTCCAACGACATCTAATATATAAAATTCTCGTGTCACGGTGTTTGTTATCATACTCCTCCGAAACGGCTGGACCGATTTTGATGAAATTTTGTATGCTTATCGGGTAGGTCTGAGAATCGGCCAACATCTATTTTTCATACCCTTAAAAGTTAAGAAGGGTGGTCCTCCCCGATTCTTTTTTTTATGGTGAGGCATTAAAAAATATATACAGCCCTAAATTTTCACCCTTCGACCATCAACCTATTTTTTAATAGCGATATTATAGTATATGGCAAAACAACGTTTACCGGGTCAGCTAGTATTATTATATTACCTACTCAATTTTCGTGATAATGGGTTATAGCGGGTTTCGAAACTCGGCGACACATAATATGATAAACACAAAGAAATGTATGAGGGAATCGAAGATGTGAAGGAATTACATACTCATTAGTACTTGTAGATACATAATATTACGTAGGTACCATTACTTTCATACATACATATAGATATATATATATATATATATATATATATATTCTGCAAATCCAATCTGCATATTCCGGTGACGGGCCATGTCTCGTCCCACATGCAAAGGCAAGAGCCAAGTCTCTGCCCGACTGTACGCAGTGAAATGGAGTAAAACCTTCACCTCATAATATATATATATATATATATATAGGTATGTTTTATTGATATTTGACATTGTGTCTCTTATAGACAGTTGTGTTTGTAGGAATAATAAAATAATAAAATTTAATTCGATCTTTTATATGTACGTACGTGTGTGTGTTTAATGGACACTTTTTCTAGGCAAGATGAAAAAATAATAAACTCTGTAAGTATCATTCTTTATGAAATAGTAAGCTACATGACGCACCTACATAGGTCTTGAGAGTAAGATATGACACAGAAGGATGTCACAATAGATCTGTTATGGTCGCAGTGACACAAGGGATGTAAGGTCCCTTGACCTTTAAGGAAAAAAATTAATCATTCTTTATGCATGATTTAGGCTAAAAATAAATGGACGTTTTTTATTTATTGACAAATATTAATTAAAGTATAAAATTAAATAGAATATGTAAATTTAACACATGAAACTACCATATAAGGCTTAGAAAAGACAACGTCACCTTATTCGGTAGTGCCCCGGACAGGACTTGAACCCGCATCCCTTAAGCTTGTCGCGACGAGTGTGTTTATTCTTATTTTTCTGTTCTTTGGAGCACTCTATAAAGAATTCGTCTCCCACTCTTTCCCGTAAGTTTTCGAGTGTGCTGTAAAAGGCAAAATATTTAACATCGATTGATGTTGCAATTGCATCAATCAACACTCATCCCGAATGACTAAAGTTTTTGTTGGTACAGAGAGGGCAGCTTACATGATTATTGCATGTAGCTGGTCTGCTGGTATCTCCACTTGTGGTACTCCACTGGTAACTTCACTTCGCGATAAAAGCATACTGGTTACTGTGAGGGTATTTGGAAGTATTTAAGTTTATTTCAATCCGAAATTCTAATATTTTTATTTAAATAATTACAAATTTAATATATACCTATATGCATTAAACACAAAAATATTATTTTTATAATAATTATCTATTTTACCCTCAAAAGCTGTAAGGGATAATCTTTCAAAAAATACATATCAGCAAGCTTTTGCTGATATTTATTCCCTACAAGATGTTAAATTGTATGGATAACGATTCTAGGCTTAGTTGGAAGATATTGCGCTTCAGCAATAAACTCGCCCATTGCACAAAATTATGTATTCTATTGTTATGTTACCATGTTTTTTCTTCTTTGTATACTAATTTTGTGCAATAAAGATTATTAATATTATTATTCTAATTTGAAAATGTATAGAAAAATTATTCTATAAATAGGTCAATCTATAAAAAAAACTTCATCGTTGATTTTGTATGACTCTCCATATTGCATTATTTATTGAAATTAGAAATGTATGGCGTAAATAATTTTCTTCATAATTTTTCTTCCCGTGAATTTTTAAGATATCTTAATATTCTTAATAGCCTATCGGCTATTCCGGGCGGAGAAGAATCCAACAAATCAGAGATCATTCAAATCGGTACAGCCATTCTTGAGTTATAAATGGTGTATTCCTTTTATATATTAGAGATGTGCGATACCTAGTTTACAGCTAGTATAGGTACAATAAATTATTAGTAGGTAATGTGGGTGAGTAACTGAGTGTATGTTTACATATTATGTAGGTAGTGAGTATTGGATCCCAGCTGACTAGTGACTGGCTGTGTTACGGTGAATTTAACTGTTATATTGTTGTAGGTTACGTATATATTATATTAAACATTATGTATTACGAGTACACTCACCTGGCTACCCGATAACTTGTGTATTAGGTACATATTATTATTATTTTTACTATAATAATATTGTTACGATGGTTTAAAGCACAGAAGACACATGTCCACATTTGACAGTTTAGAGAAAACAGGGTTTGAAAGTTTGAGATTCAAAATTAATTAACTAATTTTAAATTAATTTTGATGATGTCCTTAGTGGACATGTGCTTTTTAAGAATCAATTATGTCGATATTAATACATTCTCAAATATCTTATGTGACATGTTACATCTGTGTACAAAAAAAATGATAATTTAAGAATGTTTGGCATCTGATTTTTGTTAAATATTTCGATAATGATATAAGTATTATTGGTAATTATGTAATCAGGACATAGACGACGTTGCAACCGATCTTGTACATATATTAACTCATTTTACCTAAATAGTGGACATGTGTCTTTTGTGCTTTAAACCATCTATATATGTGCCTGTGTAAGTAAATACATTGTAGGCGTACTTATAATGTCTTCAAACAGTTCAATCATATTTTTTTTATTTATTTAACAAACAATTTATAGAACATTATACAAGAAGAGAGCATGACAACCTGGAAAAAATAATTATGACTGGGGTTGTAGAAGGGAGGAGGGGAAGGGGCAGAGTGCCAATAAGATGGAGCGACCAAATTAAGGAGGCTACACAGAGCTCACTTCACGGGGCCTTACACATGGCGGAGGATCGCTCAACATGGAGACAGATGGTTTACGGAACGAGGCATGATTATTATTATTATTGGACAATATTAAAGTGTCGTTTACGTGCCGAAGCACCTCAAGGACACTGTACAATTCATAAATTCTAGGACATTACATCCACGTCATATTATAAATATAGATCAATACATAGATAAATGAGAAATCTTGGATACCTAAAGGTATCCACGTCAGAAGTTCCATACTACATTGAGTTACAAATATTTTAGATACAATATGTATTCACGTCAATTATGTAAAACAGAATACAATATTTAAAGTCAAGAATGTAAAACAGAATGCAATATTTAAAAGTAATTGGTAAAACAAAAAGTTTTTAGGTCCCTTCTGAATGTCTTAAGATCTGCAGCTTGCCTGAACTCAAGAGGTAATCCATTCCAGAGGTTGGGTCATGGTCACGATCTTCAGAATTGAGGGACCGACAGAGATGATGATGATGATACAATAAGAACATTAAACATAACCCTATTACAATAATAATATGTTAAGTTAGTGATCCTACTGTATTCTACTGTTTACCCTCCTTAAAAAGTAAACTTGTGTAAAGGAGGAAAGTGGGGTATATTATATCAACTATATCGTCGTAACATATTCAAAAAGGGGTATGTGAATTTATAAATGTTTTGACATTTCTAGAAATAACTGCTTATAATGACATCATAACCATTTTATTTAAGTGTTTCTTAGTATTAAATAATTATTAAAAATTTAATATTTTAAAAATAATATCACATGCCGATAAAAAGTCCAAATAATTTTAATGCCCTAATGAACAGTTTTTAAAGAATGCCTAAATAAAAATGTTCGCACATACCTCTTTTTGAATATGCAGCGACGCTATAATCCTATATTTCAGTATATAGGATAAGACAATTTATTAACATCTACCATTCACACTGAAAAAACGAGTCGAATTTATTCTCTCAATTCAAGATATTTTTAATTATCCCAAACAGTTCAAGAGAATATTGTCTAAACGACAACGAGTAAAGAATATCTCTTTGAATTAAGAAAATCAGCTCTCTACAACATGATTGAGAATTTTAATGCCTTCAATGAAGATTGTATTTTTTTTATTTTTTAAAAAGATATATCTGGGTTTTTGTTATACACCCAAATACAACCTTATACACCTTTCACAGTAAGCTAAAAGCTTGTGTTGTGAAATAGGAGTTTGCAGACACCTGGGATCGAACTACGGACCTCATGTGCACGAAGCCGATACTCTACCTCCAGGTACCGACGTTGAGAATTGTAATTCTTTTTCAGTCTTCTTAAATTTCTCGTTAAGAGAGTTTTTTTTAATTCTTTCGCGAAGATGAAAATTAGCAAAATTACTACTACTACTATACCATCAAGGCATATCCCACAAGTGGGGTAGCCAGCGGAACAGCTGCATGTAATATACATGCAGGCCGTCTTCTCTGTGCCAATAAAAAATTAAGACATTCAAGATGGGTGGCAAACCTCATATCTGAATTTGAGATGTAAGATGTCTTTATTTTTTCGAACACCCGCCTTTTACAGTTTGACACTCGAAAACTTACGGAAAAAAGTGGGAGATCGATTCTTTACCGGGTGCTCCACGGCATAATTATGTAATTTTAATAAAGCCAGTGCATCACAATATGTGTTTTTGGAGAAATAAATCTACTTCATCGACAGTAGGTATGAAGGTACGACTATAGTTATGATAATAATATGTACGTACATAAAGAAGTACAGTGGCTTCTTTTAATATGACCCACTTTATTTTGGGACAAGTCTTTCCAGTTTAGTTTCCTGTTAAAACAGCTGATACTGTCTATCTATAAACATAATGTCTATCTATATAATTATTATGTAGCTGTATTATTGGTTATGTAGCTATGCACACAGTATAGCGCTGTCTGTGTTTATCTGCAGTACATATTATTAATAATAAATTGCATTAAACACAATATTTGCATTACTTGAAACCTTGGCATTAATTTAATACTCAACCTCGTGCAATGTCAGGGTCCAATATTAATTTGACTACCTACTAGTGATGTAACGAAAGTGTGATTTTGGTTATTCGCGAATGCGAATAGCGAATATTGACTTGCTTAGATTTCTACAATGTTGCTCAATCATTAAAATTTCTACCCCCCCCCGTCGAGGAATTTTCAAAATGGTATAGGAATTTAAAATATTTCAAAACTCCTCGGTTTTCTTAAAGAATATTTTCTTGCAGTACATGTTTCTACTGTTTACCGGGTAAGTATCCGGTACTTTTACCGAATACCCGATACTTTATTACCGAAATAATATTCGCAAAACATTCGCATATTTTTTTACGAATACGAATACTTTGAAATATGCGAATATTCGCGAATGCGAATGCGAATATTCGTTACATCAATACTACCTACTATAATAAAATTATTCCATCACGGCATATCTCTCAAGTGGAGAAGCCAGCAGACCAGCAGGCAAGCTGTCTTCTTCGCGCCAACAAACAACTAAGACATTCAGGATGGCTGGCAAACCTCATCGCTGATTATGTACCTACTTTAAGCAAAATATGTATAAAATCATTATTGACCATAATATGACCTCAAGGGCGCCGTGTACTTAGTGTTGTGGAATTCTCAAGAAATATATTTTGGAGAAATTTACCGAGAAATTTCTCGGTAAATTTCTCGAAGTAGAGAATTTTCGGAGAATTTTTTTATTTAACAGTATAATAATAATAAATACTTTATTCAATCAATCAATAACAATGTACAATGTTGAGACAATTTATCACCAATATGGCTACATAGAGAAAAGTGCTTATAATTGATGAAAAATCTTGATGTTTGACACCCGACATGCCCATATTTTAGTTAAAAAAAAATTGCAGGTACGTACATGGAAAAAAAGTGTTAATAACCTCTGATTTGGGCCTAAATCAGCCCCACAAATTTTTGGATCAATCAGTTTGGCTGCGAAGTGTGCTGGGCGAAAGGTCATAATACCACTAAGAAAAATTATGGAGAGAAATCTCTCTTCCATCAGAGGAGAAATTTTCTCTTCTCACATCACTACGTGTACTACGTCCATCACCCAAAACTCCCAGCAAAAAAGTGCGTCTTCAGCCCTCTTTTAAAGCTCTCTCCATTCACGTTTATTAACTCATATTCACTCGATGTTGGATGCTTTGACTTCGAGGTTAATATTATAATCCGACACATATAGATTTTATCCAATCAAATGTATTTATTTATTTCCTGGACAATATCTAAGTATCGTATATGTGCCAAAGCACCTCAAAGACCCTGAAAAGTTTGTCGTTTGTACGTGTCGAGGAAGCTCTTGTTAAATTTGGCTAGCAAATGGAATTAATTCAAATGAAATTACATATTAATCTCATTGGTGGAATACCTAACTAAATAATATATATATATATATTGTAAGATTTTAAGTTTATCTGAATATTTCATTAATCTTATTATATTATGGCAGGAAGAGGAACATAAGAAAGCATAGGTACATACTCGTATTTTGGACAGTTCGCATATATTGAGCTAGTCTTAATTTTTATGAATTTTAGCTGCTTTTTTTTCCTCAACCCATCTCCGTCTATTGCTGGATATGGACTTCTTAATGAGCACACAACTCATTTTTGTCTTTTGCCAATGTCTTCCATGTAGTAGATCCCATATTTTCTTTACATAGTTAATCCATTTCATCGGCTTTCTTCACACACTCATTTTCCTGTTATTTATCTCGAATCCATCAATTTAAGCTACATGATATTGCCACCAGACAACTATTAATTTCTTAATAGTTTATACTGTTTAGTCTTGGATAATAAATTTTAATGAGTAATAATATCTTTTCGGAAAGTTATAATTATCTATGTTACAACAACATGGAAAGTTAAATAATTTTCCTCGAATTGCGCTGACGTCATTTATCACAAAAGAATGGGAAATGATTTACACTACGATTTAAAAAGTATATACACACTCAGAAGAAGTATTCCACTAATGTGAATCATGATATGTTCGAGTGTATGAAATAATATGTAAATTTCTTTGCAATGATTCCATAATAAATACCTACCCATAATGTACGCACTTGGAAAGTACAAAATTGATGATAACGATGGTGACGTTGGATGGTTTTGTCCCTTTGATGATGTTTTACTATTCTTCGACCGTCTCAATGTGATAGAGTATCTTGTTGGAAAATTATTTTTTAGACTTTTAGAGCATTGACGAAATGTTTAGTGGGACTGTTAACTTATTATTTTGTTTAAACTTCACTGAGTGCTTTTTACACTTCAATACAATGAAATTTAGTTAGTTCTTTACATAATGATTCTCTGGGGCCGCAGATCGGTACACAGCCTATATATTCCATGTCACGGAACCTGCAACACCAAAGACCCTTTCACGGTATTGTGGAAAAAATAATATCTTATGTTTATAAAAGAGAGTTTTATTTACATGCTTACACAGCTATTCTCTACCATTGCTGTAAATAAGTCTCACCCATATTTCTACCAGCATTTCTGTCCTGGGCTATTTGCAACCATTCCCAGGTTAGTACCCATAGTACAAGATTCACATCTCAGTTTGGGACTAGTTCGATCTGTGTGAACTGTCTATGCATGATAAAAAAATGAACCTTGTCCTAAATACTTTGGTATAAAGTTAGACAGGTTCCTAAAAAAACATTTTGAACACCAAAATTTGACAATTAACCTCCAAAACATTCTCGTTATCATGTAAAATTTATTTGCTAAATATTCCTTACAAAATTCTATAACTTGCAGAAAAGAGTGGATATTTCGGGGATACCACAGATTTCACTCTACCGGATATTTAGAAATGTTTATTCATTTAATAACAGTGTTTACTTCTGTCACTGTTTCGAGACTTTGCTGTCCCATTATCTTATTAAATGGTACATGAATGCAAATAATAATAATAACAGTTACATACAACGATACTAAACAGCACAATGAGACAATTTTCCAGTCACTTGAAGCTTTCCCTCGCTTGTTGTATGACAGTGGAGTAGGTACCTACATATAATAATTGTGTGTTTTCCTAAATAACAATACAGTGCCCAACGGTCCGTACTATTATTACATTCTCTGTGTCGGTGTTTAGGTAGGTACTAGAATTTCATAATGAAATTTAAAAACAAATGTTTTTTCCTACTAAAAGGTTTTTACTGAGAGAGACGTCTTTCGTCTTTTCGGACATTACATATTATTACAGAGGGGGTCTGGCTAACTATGTTGACCGTGCATTCTGTGTGGTTTGGCCCGAAGAATTGAAATTCTCAAAACAAGAAAACAATCTTCATTGAAAAAAATGAAATTCAATATCTTATTGAAGAGAACTGATTTGATTTTCTTATTTTAATGAAATATTCTGGACTCAAGACAAAATTTTCTTGAATTGTTTGAGATAATCATAAATTCTTGGATTGAAAAACTAAAATCGACCTGTTTTCCTGTGTGATAGCCTCCGTACTCTCAGAGCTCAGTAAGGCAAATGGGTGCCGTGCCGTTTAAGGCCTTGAGACTCTCCTCTCTCTTTGGGACTCACGGCCATTGTATATTCTTAGATGTGGAGTCCAACTCTTCGCCACAAAGATTATGAGAGTCAATAGAAGGGTCTGGTCAGTGATTAAAAGTGTTTTCAGACATTTTGATTGTTTTTAGTATACAAGTGCATTGTTGAATACTAAAAACATTCAAAATATCTCGAAACTGTTACATAGTTAACCCTTCTAAAATAAATTATAGTTTTTTCAGACTTTAATAGCAGACTTCATTTGCTGCATAATTAATCTGATTTTCTTGCTTTATTTCCAGATGGGATCAATGGGAGTACCTTGGCTGGTTGTGGCCATGATATGTGGTCTACTATCAGCCGTCTGCAGTAGTGGTCAGGAATATAGACAAGATGCTTCACCAAGGATTGGCATTGGTAAGACACATTCATCTACTCGATAGATATGGCGTTACCCAGTCACCCAGTCACCCAGTCACCCAGTAGTAATTACTATTATACTGCATAATGAACGTACATAACTGTCTTCCTCTCCTTTCCACAGAAATACTATATTCAGGACGAGTACCATTATCGTGTATCACTGTTTAACTGAAGATGTTAAATGATTTTTTTTAATATCTACGTTAGGCGTATCGTTCATAGGAAAGTCACAGGACGGTTTAGATCTTGTGAGAAATTTTCAAACATGTTGTAAAAGACAGATTTTGTAAAACGTCACATTTTCTTTTCTATTAACCAGCCATGACTATATTGGCACCCATTATTATATTATTAATTCTTTTAGTTTCATGGTACATTAAGTACAGCTTACATATTTATTCCAGTTTTAAAATTAGTCCGCTGGATCACGAGAGATGGCTCGATGGTACAGATAGATAGAGATGGCTCGATGGTACAGATAGATAGAGATGGCTCGATGGTACAGATAGATAGAGATGGCTCGATGGCACAGATAGATAGAGATGGCTCGATGGTACAGATAGATAGATATATTTTTTGTGTACGCTTAAAATTGAAATTTCTGTCATTGTTAGCGATTCATGTCACATTTTGGTAATAATATGTACCTACACATATTATAATTTACGTAATTGTCATTTATTTGTTTAGGTAATAACTGCATATTGTGAA
This sequence comes from Athripsodes cinereus, assembly GCA_947579605.1. NCBI lineage: Eukaryota > Metazoa > Arthropoda > Insecta > Trichoptera > Leptoceridae > Athripsodes > Athripsodes cinereus. The sequence goes on along the minus strand of OX388319.1, from coordinate 25,251,142 downwards.
TACACTAATCATCTCATGTACCAACATAATACATAATATGTTTATGTTGTGTAATTTTTAATGTTTGCCTGATATTTGGTAATACTATACAATAACATTTATACTGTATACGAAAATAGACACACATGACTTCGTCTTCTTGTCTTCCGCCAGTCCCTCGATTCTGAGGATCGCGCCTCATTTTATCCACCATCTGCCATGATAAAGTGTTGAGATGCAACGAATAGTATATTTGACCGAATACCGAATATTATGCAAGATCATGTGCCAAATAACCGAATATTCGGTTATAATCAGATCAGGTTTTTTGTTTAGATTGCCGCCCAGTACCTACCACAAATTATGTTCGGGGATCATTTGTGAGACGTACTTGTACGTTGTATAATAGATCATATACAAATATTGATTTCTTCTCGATCAGCAAGGCAGAGTTCAGAAGGGGTGTAAGGAGTATCCTGAATTCTTGATTCTAAAGAGAGACAGAGATTCGATCAATTCATAATTTGAACTATTTTAATCTCAATTGTTTTAATTCTTAATTATTATATATTCTTATAAATTCTATTGTAGTGTAATTTTAAGCTTCTCATTTTCACGAGGTTTGTTTTGATTTTTGCATTTGATATCGGTGGGGTGAGTTTGTGTTATGATTTAACTTGCAACTTTACTTGTTCGTCATACGCTTCGGTAATTTGCGGGACCTTGATTGGTTTGTTTTCTGGAAAAATATGACTGTTAATATTTGTTAATTTGAACTGTTTGTGTCCTTTAAGAGAAATAAAATAAAAAAAAAAAATAATCTGACTATTAAATACTAGCAAAATGTGGAAACAAATATTATTTAGTTATATGAATGCTACCACTACTAAGCTACTACTACACCATCACGGCATATCTCACAAGTGGGGTAGCCAGCAGACCAGCTGCATGTAAGAAACATGCAAGCTGTCCTCTACGTGCCAACAAAAAATTAAGACATTCAGAATGTTATATAAATGTCACATGGAATAATAATAATATTAATCTTTTAGAAATAATTTACAAAAATTAGATTCACCGGTAAATTTATATACACATAAAAATTCAAATATCTATTATTATAAACACTTGTACCTAATATTGTTAGAAAGTTTTTGAACACAGATATTTCAGGCACAATGCGTTTTGAGCCTAATCCTTTTTATAGATATCCTGTATATCTGGATAGGTAAATTTTCCCCGAAAGTTTTTTGTGATCATGACTGATCATAATATGGAGACTTATCTGGTTTTATAATGCTGAGAAGTGTGGATGGTAATTCTGCCGCCGCGCTAAAAAGTACTTCCGTACGCATAAAATATTATTTGATACATATAGGTACATTTATATACGGTATTATTTATATTTGTAGGGATCTATTGTTCTCTAATATTACCTTTATAATCAGAACGTACGTGTACCCATTTTATCTATATCTATCTATACCCTCACGCCGTGTCCCAGGTGGGGTAGGCAGAGAGAACGGAACGCCATGTCGCTCTATCCTTACATACTTCTTTCGCTTCCTCTACATTCATCCAGTTTCTCATAAATGCACGCCGATTCCTCTTACTTAACACGCGACCGTCCTTGAGAATTTGATCCACGTGGTTAAGCCACGTAGTTCTTGGACGTCCGCGCTTTCTCACACCCTCTCTTTCAGATAAATACACCCTCTTCGTCAATCTTACACCATCCATTCGCTCCACATGGCCAAACCCATGTGGAGCGAAAACCCATTTTATAAATAATAATAATGCCTAATAGCTTAGAAGTCGGCTTTGCCCAGGAAATTATCTTTAGTAGATGATTTTTTGGGCAAAATAGAACTAAATGTTATTCAAACACTTTTATAGTAAGCTATATTATTATGTTTGTGTCGTGAAGATGGAGTAGATCGACTGCAGGAGGAATCGAACCCGGGATGTCTCATTTGAAAGACCGAGGCTCAGCTATCAGACTATTGACAACCTTATAAAATACAATGAAATTTAAATATTTTGACAATACTTAGAGAACTTGATATTATATATTTATTTATTTATTTTATTCTTCACTGTACATTGGATACAATATTTCAAATCAATACAATGTATCATAAAAATATCAGTTATACGATTCAATGTACAGAGGGCGAGTTTATCGCTAGAATGCGATGTCTTCTAACTAACCCGGTAAAATATATTCATTCTGGTGAACTCTTATTTCAAAATTAATTATTCTTTTTGAATATCATTAGCTATAGAAAAACATCAATAGGTCAATATTTACACATGAAAACGTGATCATAAAAATGCAAAGGCGAAATTATCACCTAAGAGTAGGTAATGCTTCTATCTAACCACATATTTGTAAGATATTTTTTTATCCGCGAACGCGCTCAGTGCATAGCATTGATTTACCTGTTACTTTTGTGACATATGGATTTGTAGAACACATAGAAACAAGCATACATATTAATGAACTTAAACAAATATTATTTTATTAGATTACCAAAATTAAGTTCAACACACTGCAAATAGTTGTATTGTGAGGAAATAGGGAAATTACTAAATGCCTAGTTGGAAGAAATTGCAGCAACATGCCTAATTTGCTGTCATTAAATATTTTATTGTAGCTGTATGCAAGTACACGTGACTAGCACACATCAAATCTAACATAACAAAATTATTTTAGGTCATTCACTTGAATATTCAAGTCACAGAGACACTCACGTCTTCTTTACCTTTTTACTACACATATCCAATACTTTAGTAATATGTGACTATTTTTATACCACTTTGTAACTTCTATAGGAGCCCCCCCCCCATCTGCTGATTTGCTCCTCCTCAAATGTCAGAAGTCAGACAAAAATTATACTGAATAAATATTGGGAGTCACTCGAAATTATCTATTCGCAAAAAATTGTAGGTATCTCAAGTTGCACTGGACAAAGTCAGATCAAATATGATAAATTGGGTTGGTTGGAAGAAATTTCGCCTTCATTATAAACTCGCACTACGTATTTAAATGTAATTGTTATGTAAAATTGTTTGTAATCAATGTAAGTAACAAATAAATTAAAAGTGTAAAAAAATCATAACTCACAAACCAGCAAAGACATTTCCTCGTGGTGCATCCCTTGCGGAGGAGGTGAAGAGGCCGAAATGGCAATCCAATTTATCTATGCACACTTCTTTTGTTTCCTTTATATACACAACTATTCAAATTTCTACCCCTTAGGAATAAGAAATGTTATAGGTACGATCTCATCGTTATTGCACAATTTTTGACAATAATCGACTTTTCTTTTTCAGGTATGCGATGCATTTTTGCATATATAAATAGTACGCTACTGCCTTAAACCTTAAAATCTTCCAACCAACCCTTTCTTTACAACATAACTATTATAATATAATATTTTAACGCGTCATCTAAAGTTTATAGTGATCAGTGATGTGATAGTCGATCATTTAACTGCGTTGCAGAGTTTAACAGATCGATGGTCACGACCTTCAGAAATGATAAAACAATAGATAAATGTCGCGATTAAATCGCTCATGTACCTATTGTATTAATTATCTTTGCAAGGATTGTTTAACCATAATCCGTTTGACTAGGTACTACTCAGTACTATAAGGAACTTCTAGGACAATTGATTCAAAATTAAAAATTATCTACAAAATCCGGCATACAATATTGTTCATTTGATATTTTTTTTATGTTCTTAATTTTATTGTTGTTATTTATATGATGGTTGTATATTTTAATTATTTTTTAATGTGTACTTTTGTAACTGGCTTCTGAGCCGTTTGAATTATTCAAATAAATTTATTTATTCTTTTAGCACAACATTATATATAACAGTGTCAACAAAACAATACAAATTTAAAATACTAGTCTAAAATATGCACTGGCGTGGCGAGATTATCACTAAAAAAGGGGAGGGGGGCTAGGGAATGTTTATGATATTTATAAATTTTTAAGATATAGGTATGCACCAATATCACAACAATATTAATGTATACATCAATGTCTGGTACACTTTTGGAATTATGTCACATAATACAACCATAATACTCATGTAAATGTTGAAAACAACTATCTTCAACTACCACGGAATTGTCATGCATACATAAATGCACGTATTTTTGACTTCACTTTGACTTGACAGTCACTTCGCACATCGTAGAGAGAATTTCAAATAGTGCCATGAGTTACCATCCTGCTACCCTCACTAATACAGGACACTCTTATAAATTTGTAGAGGAGTATGATACTTCGGGGATTTTATGGATAAAATATTTGTGCAGATACGCGGAAAATTCTCAAATGTAACGGAAACGGAAATGCTATAGTGAAATAAACTACCACAACTTTCTAGGTAGGGAAGTGGGTATATATTTGTCGATTCATCATTTACTTGATCTATTCAGTTAGTAAAGAAAGTATAATTATCTTCAATTTCCGATTATCTATCTATCACAAAACAGCTCTAATAAGCCAAAGGTACCTACCCAATGAACCGTAACACAAAATAAATCGGTTTAATTTGTATATATTTTATTAGTCATTTTCTAGAGCTGAACATTCACGGCTAATGGATTAACAAATTAATTAACTTCTGTTAAATATAATGTTAATAAAACTTAAGTTAAATCCTTTACTTTTTCTGAGGCGGGTTCTCCAGTAAGCTGGCAGTACTCATCACAAGACTTTTTTGTAAAAACTATTTTATCTTTCTCACTTACAAATTTTAAATTTGCACAGAAGACAGAAGGAATAGGATTTCTCAGATGTGAATAGTCCGATTCCTCATACATACTTTCCTGTTCATTGCACTCAACACGTGTTTGTCCTTAAGGATCTGGTCTACATGGTCTAGCCATTTGATCCTCGGCCAGCCGCGTCTCCGAATACCATTTCTCTTAGCCATATACATAATCATAATATATTTTACCTCATTTTGCAGTGACTTCAACGTGCGTTGGATTAAAAAAAAATACCACATAACGAGTAATTGAGTTAATTTTTTATTTAATAATAAAAAAATAATTCTGTTACTTATTAACTCAATTAATTAATTATGCAAAACAAAAGAAACATTGTATATTCCTCTCAAATATATGTAGATATCTTTATTTTTTTCAATGTATTTAAATAAATTACTTTTTTATTTTTTATGTAATATTTTTTTTTAAATATATTTTTTAACAGATGAATGATTAACTGAGTTAAGTGGGTGATTAATCGGTGCAGATATCTGACATCTATACATAACCCATTACATTTAGTGTATATATAATTAATAATAACTGATATACTTCTGGTATAGTACCTACCCACATAATAGATAGGTAATTCTACTTCATAGCTTTCACTATCATCACAATTGTGTAAATTTTGTAACAACATTTGTAGTAAGTATGTAGGTAATTATGTTTTCACCCTGACTCATGCACATGTGATGTAAATTTATATAATTATATTATAAGGAATTATTCATTGATTTTGATTTCCTTATTTATTATATACAACGTTACATTACCTGTGTTATATCCTCGATGTTTTAAAAGTCTAATGCTTATGTTAAAAAAGTTGAGATTGGAACACAATTTTAAATGGATGTTAATTGACTCGTTAAACTTAATCAATTTGAAACTTTTGACCCCTATAGTTTGATTTCCCCTATCAAAAATGTTTTTCTTATTATTTTGATCATTAGTGTGCAAGTTGACATTATTTTTAAGATTGTATTGTTTATATATTATGTATACATCGGTTGGTGTACTTGGGCTTTCCTCTCTTTCTGAGACCTCTTTGTCTATCGGGCTCTTCCTGTAACGTCTGCGGCACCTCCCGGCACTCCCAGGTTCTGTGAGTTTGTTAGATGCTTCAAGGGTGGGCATGGGCTGAGAGGTGGGTAGTTCGGATGAAACTACATTTATTATATGTGTAATGTGTTTTGTTATTTTGTTTGGTGTAGGTCCCATAATTCCCTACTCCAATGACTACAGAGATGCGCCAGGATTGGGTCTGGAGTTCAGTTACCACGATCATGACGAGATGACGAGATACCTGAGGGCTACCAACGCTAGGTATCCTAATCTGACAGCCCTCTATTCTATTGGAAAATCTGTACAAGGTAAGTAGGTACCAACATTATTTGAAATTTATGCTCATAGATATGTCGCCACCTAATCATTTAACTGAATGCCTAGGCGGTTAGTTAAATGCCGTCGTTCTATTGAATTACTTGCCTTTTCGTTGAATAATAATGACGTGTCAAACGTTCAAAATTCTTTCTGAACGAAGCTAGCCCGATTGTTGAATTTTAGTTTAATTAAATTAAACATATAGTAGAATAAAACATTTGTTTTATTTACTTCGCTATGGAATTCTACTTCCTAAACACCGACACAGTGAATACATTTCCAAAAAAAGTTCAACGGATCGTGTTATAAATAATAGTAATAAATTTAATTAATCCTTATATGGATCATGTTTTGAGAATATCCAATAATAGTTGGCAAAAAAGAACACTGTTCTTTCAACTCCAAGAGTTATTCTGACGGCTCGGACGTCCCCCTTTCACAATGCACAGTTACTATGACAAATACATCAGAGTGCTGTCATGGGACCCTTATAATTTAATATCCAAAAAATGGTACTTGTGTTGCCATCTATCGAAATCCTGTGAAAGCCCTGGCCCCTATCTAGAGAAATCGTAAATACCTTTTGCTATTATCATAAAAAACAGATTCCTTCTTCTTGATCCTTTTCCGGGAGTCAGCCATTTTGGCCAGTCTCCTGCTATTCGTTTTACAATAGACATAGCAGGGGCTCGCTCCAAAAATAAAATGTCTCTTCTCTTCTACAAAATACTGTGAGTGTCGCTATAATAATGTAATTCAGTATTAAAAACTGTGAATTGTTTTGTTTGGTGTAATAATAATCTGTGTAACCATATTCTTCGTCAATAAACCGATCATACAACATCATGCTAGTGTTTCCTTAGCACAACCACCACAATAAATTTACCCAACGATAAACCCTGAGAGAGTCACTGAAATCTGCCGACTATGGGAGAAATGTTACAGTTTGAATGTTACAGATTGGCGCTCCAACGTGATGCCTAATTATTGTGGTTTTTGTTGTGTTTGAAGTGAATTTAACAATGCATAAATGATAACATTAAATAGTGCGTAGATAAGTTCGTTACGTATCACGTGACCCACCCATGTTTCCATGCATCACCAACACACACACACTTCTCTAGAATGTTCGATCAAAAAACGGTTAGAAATTCGATTACCATCACAACAAGACTGTACAACTTTGCTCTTCAAGAAATTTCACCGCGTGACCAATAAGGACTATGATGGTGCTTCAGTGAATAATTGAATTAAATAAACAGTGCTATAAATAATAAAGAAAAAACATTTTAATAATTAAATAAGCGAGTTTTGAATTTTCGCCTCACTACAACAAGTGTACTTCGTAAATTTCATCACATAACCAATAAAGTTATGTTAGTGCTGCAATGAACATTTGAATTGAGAAATAGTGTAATAATAACCACATTTTAATTAATAAATAATCAAGTACGATCAGATATTGTTAATGAATGGAGAATTTAAGAAATATATACAACAAGAAATTGACAAGATTGTGAACAGATACTCCAAACTTTCCTAAGACGTCCAGATAATTTCCTTCTGACGAGATGAAGATCTCCAACATTGCAATCTCTTAAGAAGCCTGCTACCACCACTACGAAGGATGTCTATGACGGAATTTTCTTCCTTGACGGTTCCTGACCTCCAATAGAAGGATGTCCCATGCTTTGTCATCTAGATCTCACGTTTCTTCGAGGCCTTCTTTATCTACACAGAGAACCCTTGATGCTTGATGGTTTTGAGGATGAGGAAATAAATGCTTCCTTCACTAGTAATAGACAACCTTATTCGTCTGACTACTACACAGGTTTTTATGGAAAAATATGGTGTTGTTGTGTTCATTTTGTACTGAAATATTTTGTATACCTACTATAGATACAGTTTTTTTTTACATGTTGTTCCATGCTTTGCCTTTTGTGCCAAAGAGATTGTAAAAATTCCAGTTTCAATTTTGCATAAATTCAAGTGATACTAGCTAAGATCATTTTACAATTATTTGCGGAATTATTTGTTTGTTAATGTAAGATTCTACACTGAGGGATCTACAAAATAAGAATTGTAAATTTATAAATGTCTAGTTTGTGAAATATTCCAAGTAAAGTTTTTCTATATCTGGCTAATTACACTCAAAAGTAAAGAAATTAAATTTAAATTCATTATACTTGTACCTACCTAGCGTGCGTGTCACGCAGGCTGTAGATGTATTTATGTATGGTTTGAAGTGAAATGATCATAGACCTCAATATTGCTGGAAGAGGCTTAACAAAACAAATTTGAATAATTACCAATAATTCTTTACTCATATGCTGGAATTGTTAATTTTATGATATGTAATGTATGTAATGTTATGTCTACGATATTTCCAGGGAATGTCAAACTTTCCAGCGATTTCCAAACTTTAACAATTTAAAGAAATAATTGTTATTGATTTTTTTTCGAGTCTTATCAAAGGACAAGACTTCCAAACAATTTTTTTTGTATCCAATGGTTCCCAACTGTTGAGATTTGATGTTACAAAGGTTGCCAAACTTTTTTTTGTTAACATTTGTTTTGCTTTGAGGAATTTTTTTTTGGATTCTTGGTAGGAGTCCATATTTCCTAGAGCAATTTTCAAACCAAGGTGTCCACTGTTTCTCAACTTTTTTTTGTTTTGGAAAATTTTTTTTTCCTCTTTTAAAGAATTTTTTTTTAATTCCTGCAAGTCCATCGCAATCTATCCAGCGCTGAATATTGGTACGTATAATCTTTTGTCTTGTTGAGTATTATTTGCCAATTTTCTTTCAGATCGTCAATTCAAAACGTTTTGCATGTGCAATTTTTCTATTTCTCCTGTGTAAGGATCAACTTATATAGAAGAACCGTTTATTATTCTACAATCATTCCACGTTAGAATCTCAAAATGTCTGAATCATCTGTAATTTTTCAAAAAAATTGGCACCTCGTTTCATCAAGTCTCTGTTTCTCCAAATTTTGTAACAACTTTGGTTATATTTCATTCTGAATGTAAATCCAACAATGTAAACTTGAAATTTTGATAATGTAAAGAATTTATGTAAAAATGTAATGTTTTCTTGGGCTGCAATTTTAATGAATAAGAAGAACTATGTCTATACATCACAGGTCAATGTTAATAGTGAATTTTGTATGTAATAACAATGTTAGACTCACAAAAGAAATTATATTTACAGTCATAGTAATGTCAAAGGAATTATCTTTCTTTCTTCTTTAAAGCAAAATAAATTATAATACTGTTAATAGTCAAAAATTTGGTATTTCTACTCTTAAAGTACTTGTAACTTTTGCAGCCCATGTTATTGTAAACTTTTAGTTAAAAAAACTCATAGAGGCTCTTCAAGGTTCCGCTTCTGTGAGAATTTTGAATTGTTCGAACCTTGTGGCGCCCTTAAATAATATTTTTTGTATGTTTGATCACCTTTTTTTTGTTTGCGCCCGTGGATGCATGAAGTTGCCTTTATCATCTCATATGCTAGCCGTTTTCATTAGCAACGTGTTCACAATAATCTGAACCCATCCACTGTCGCAGGCAAAAGTCATACAACATGTTAGTTTTAAGGAATTTTGTACTGTACAACTGATGTAATTTTGACCCTCCAGTATACGAAAGTATACGAATTCTTTTGTTGTTTTCCTTAAATTTTGTGTGAACTCTTGAATCACTGAGTTATGTGGTAACTGATGAATGACTTATGACAGATGATGAATGCAAGGTACGGAAGAATGAAGTATACATGAAAAAACGGCCGATAAAAGATGAAGTATGAAAATGCGTGAAAAGCTACCACTAATTCCCGTAGTTTATCAAATCATTAATGCTAAATCTTAAATTGAGGGTCAAGGTCGCATCAGTCAAATTAGAATAAGTTTGTTGTGTTTCAACTTCTAGTGTGCATGGTTTTGTAAATAAATTATATGGCAAGGTTTCTCACATGGTGTGAACCTGCTGGCCATTTTGCGGCAATTTTACTGTATGGAATGCGTACCCTTACAGTAATTTCTATTTGCCTAGTATGAATGTTAAGGAGTCATTGGATGATTCGCCATCTTCCATGTACATCTCCTGGGTTAGACTGATATAGAGATATGACTAACCGTCCTACCCTAATACAATCAGTTCTAACTCAAATTATATAGTTAATTTCAATTTTTTTAATGCCCGACAAGCTTATTGTCCAAGTGAGGTTTGAGGACGCTCAAACAAAGAAAATTCATACAGGTCGCTTAGAGAAGCTCTGCGCGATAGGTTTGGTACCTGATATTAACCATTTGCCTGTATGAAATTGGTGGGAAGTTTCCACAAAAGAAAAATGCTATAGGGTAAAGGATTACCGCCCTTATAATAGAGGTAGATCAGATATAATTGTAATGAATACCTCCTCTTGGAGTAAGGAAAAGTGTTTGGGAAATTGTTGAAGGTTTTGTTATATTATGTAAAAAGAATTTTTTTTGTTTTGTCTTAAGCATGTAAAGGTTTACCTAGAAGTATGGCGAGAACATTGTCTACGATTCCGTATCCGCGACCTGTTCTGTCGGTGCATCTTCCTGGTCCCTTGCTTGCTTGAGACCTGTCTATTTGTAAGGAATAATTAAGAATTTGTTACTAATGTCTGTTATGATAATTTGTATCCTTGTTTTGACACTCACAGTGTTGTAAAATCTTTCTTATCTCTGACACTCGCAGTATTGTAAAATCTTTCTTATCTTTGACACTCTTAGTTCTGTAGAATCCTTCTTATTACTGACTTTGAGACTTTTCTTTTTTTTTTTTATTCATTTTTTTTTCTTTAAAAGACAACTTGAGATGGTGTCATGGGACCCTTATAATTTAATATCCAAAAAATGGTACTTGTGTTGCCATCTATCGAAATCCTGTGAAAGCCCTGGCCCCTATCTAGAGAAATCGTAAATACCTTTTGCTATTATCATAAAAAACAGATTCCTTCTTCTTGATCCTTTTCCGGGAGTCAGCCATTTTGGCCAGTCTCCTGCTATTCGTTTTACAATAGACATAGCAGGGGCTCGCTCCAAAAATAAAATGTCTCTTCTCTTCTACAAAATACTGTGAGTGTCGCTATAATAATGTAATTCAGTATTAAAAACTGTGAATTGTTTTGTTTGGTGTAATAATAATCTGTGTAACCATATTCTTCGTCAATAAACCGATCATACAACATCATGCTAGTGTTTCCTTAGCACAACCACCACAATAAATTTACCCAACGATAAACCCTGAGAGAGTCACTGAAATCTGCCGACTATGGGAGAAATGTTACAGTTTGAATGTTACAGTGCTTAGAAGATCGAGGGAAGAGGTTTGTCAATTGGTGCAGAGGTGCTCCGAATGTAGGAGGCTGGTTTCTGTCCTGTGCTCCCAGGGGAATGTTGAAGGACGATTGGTTGATTATGCCAATACTTGCGATTGTTATATTTATCAAAGGACAATCCCAGCTTTCGATATGCAGACAAGAAATAATGTTCATAGAGTTAATAACACAATATTTTTTAGGGCGTGAATTATGGGTTATGGTGGTATCTTCATCTCCACGCGAGCATATGTTGGGAAAGCCTGATGTCAAATATGTTGGAGGGATCCATGGAAATGAGCCTGTGGGGAAGGAATTACTCCTGCATATGATCCAGGTAAACTTTAACAAAGTTTCAACATAAGTAGATTTTAATTAAAACTAGATGTGTTTTTTTTATGCGAAATGTGTATAGGTTGTTGTAGATAATATCTACATATTATGTAACTTATTGCTATTAAAATTGCTTGAAAAATATAATATGTTTTGTGTTGATGCATTTCTAAATTCGTTTTCAAGTAGTTTTTACGTGTTGAAATTTTCAAAAATAGGAGTGCCACAGGGTACTATCCTTGACCCACTTCTAAGCAAACATTGATTTGATCAATTTCTTATTTACAGTATATGGTGACAGCTTACGAGACAGATAGTTATATCAGATGGCTCCTGGATAATACCAGAATTCACATTTTACCTTCACTGAATCCTGATGGTTATGCTGTAAGCAAGGAGGGGCAATGTGATGGAGGACAGGGAAGGTAACCATATAAAACACTTAACTTGTCGATATATTGAATTGGGACCCTTACCATAGGAGAGCACATCTTTTAATACAGATTCTAAGCTAAAAAAAAGGAAACTTAACTTCTATTATTTTCAAAATAATAGAAAGAATTTTTGACTAAATGTTTACAAATATTTTCACCAATTTTCAGGTACAACTCTCGTGGCTTTGATCTGAATCGTAATTTCCCAGACTACTTCAAGCAGAATACTAAGCGAGCTCAGCCTGAAACTGCAGCTGTCAAGGAATGGATCAGCAAAATACAGTTTGTCTTATCAGGATCTCTGCATGGTGGTGCTTTAGTGGCCAGTTATCCTTTCGACAACACTCCTAACTCTAGTAGGTTTCAATTTTGTTGCATTCTTAAATTTTCCATACTACTGTGTTTCTTTTTCTTCTATACTTAACTTATTTTTTTTTAATTTCAACATTTATTATGTACTTGTAATGTAACTTACTTTCCTTTGTGTTTTTAACCATGCTCTCTACAGGAATCTGTCGTTCGTCTGCATTATGTTCTGGTGAGACGGTATTGTTTTTTTTTTCTATTTTATTTTAAAGTCTACCCACTTGTTTATCAGTAATTACTCCAATTTTTGTTTTAAGAACCAGCCATGTCTAAATTATTATCTTATCTTAAACATTTTTTTACACAAAAGTGGACGACAAATTCATTGTTTAAGGTATGTTAGTCAGTAGTGGGAAGGTTTTAACCTGGTATTCCTCAAATTAAATTCTAAAAGCTACAAACCTCATCTTATTTATTGTATTATCTCGATTATTTTGTTGTAACTTCGTCTGTGGCATTAAATTCGTGGATCTTGGTTTCCTCTAGATGTCACTTCAATAAACTCTCTTAATTTTTGCAGACACCTAAAAAGGTTCCTCTTTTATTTATCTATTCACCTGACCTTTGACTCTTTCAATATTTTTGATACCTTCCATTTACAATATTTTTTTAATTATCAAAATGTTTAATAAACATGTTTTGTTTACATGTCCCCTGGGTACAGTCTTCCTAAGTGACGGATCCTCTCCATCCCTGACTCCAGATGACGATGTTTTTAAACATCTGTCTCTAGTTTACTCCAACAATCACGCCAAGATGTCCAGAGGAGTCTCCTGCAAGTCAGGCTCACAAAACTTTGATAATGGAATAACAAATGGAGCAGCATGGTATCCACTTACAGGTAAAAATTATTTTTATTCGGTAAACAAAGAAAACATTTTAATTTGGTAAACGTAGAGGATAGCTCGCGTGTTTATTACATGCAACTGATTTGCTGGCTACACCGCTTGTGGGATATGCCGTGATGGCATAGTAGTACTTAGTAGTAGTAGTAGTAACGACAGTTTTTTGTTGTGAGAAAAACTTCTAGCTAGCTTTGACCTGGGTTAGGATTTAATTTTTTTGTCCTAATTTCTATTTATGGAAAGCGCTGATCATACATCTGTTAGGTTGTACAAGTCAAATGAAAATTCTAAAATAAAATAATAAATTATTGAACGCAATTAACATTTATTAATTACAAAATGCGATTAATTATACACAAATTTGCTATCAAACATTAATTAAGTGCAGAGATGTGACGTATTTGAAATAAAAGTATTTAAAATACAAATACAAAATACAAAATACGTATTTGTATTTTGTATTTCAAATACCTTTTTGTAAAAAGTATTTTGTATTTTATTTGAAATACTTTTTTTGAGTATTTTGTATTTTACACAAAATACTTTTACAAAATACCTTTTTATTGTTTGAAACAAAATTCTGCCATTAATTGATATGCGCGTACGCAAGCTTTTTTTGCCAATTTGTTGAATTACAAATACAACGTTTCCATTAGAGTACTCCATGTTTGAGATATACACACATATGTAATAATGATGATTGAACAAATTATACATGACGCCGTTTAATGATCCATGGCCATTTCAAGGGCGCTGTGATTTCTCCTGATTGGTAGCATTTTCAATTTTGTCTGAAGGCAATCTATTCCAGGCAGATGACGCTGCGACTTTGTTTCTTCTTTCTGCAAATTTAGAGGTATTTGCCCTTTTGAGTTCAACGAGTTTAAGAAGCTGAGCACAGCCTTCGCCACACATTTTCGTCAGCGGAACAGCTCAGTGGGTGGTGTGCTGCCTTGTGGACAGTGAGACACAGTTTAAACACCAGTATCTCTAGGACTCTCAGTTAGTGTAGACTTCTTAGTAGTGAAGTTATGTGGCAGCTCTTATTCTCTCTGTAAATGATCCGGAGGCAACATTAACCCTTAACTGGAATCGGGGGTCAAAAATGACCCCAACGACACAATTCTAAGTAATAACTTTGAAGACTTAGGCCCTGCAATCTTGGGCGCTTACGTAATCCCATAACGTCATGGGGTGCAGCTGGTGACGAACTTGCGTCGCTCTAATATTTCTAGAAGTGGAGGTATGTACACACTACACATGTGGGGTCAAAAATGACCCCCGAGTCCGGGAATGGTTGCATTTTTGTTACGTTTTTTGGAAGGCGTGAAAGCCAGAAAAGCGTCTAAATAGAACTAAATATATAAAAAAAAAATTGGCATCGAATTAGTCATGCCTTTTGTACAAAATAACATATTTTTTTTTGTTAGACATAAAAACAAGAATGGTATTTTTTTTTTTAAGAACATCAAGTAGAAGAAGACGTAGCTACTAATGCCACTCAAACAAACAACCGTAAGAGAGTAAGGTGTTATTTATGTCATCGTAAAAAGGACCTGAAAGGTTCCCTAAAGTGTAGCAAGTGCTTACTTTTTATATATAAAAAACATAGTGCCAAAAATATCACATGTACCTACCAAATGTAAGACTTATAAGAGGAGTTTTGTTTTAGGTTGTTTTTTTTTTGTTTGAGTTGATCTCAAGAGAAGTTCCTGTGTTTTTGTTAAATGTTCATATAAGAAAGCGATAAAAGTAAATGTTTTTATGTTATTTTTATTTATTTAATGAATAAAAGCTTCTGTAGTTGATACTGTCAAAATAATTAGACAGAAGTTGATTTTGCTAAAAACTATATAGTTTATGGTAAAATGTGTAATAAAAATTGTTAATACATAGTTTAGTTAATAAGTTGTTTAATAATAAATTAAACGAAAAATTAAAAATATGTTGATGGTGTGAATATGATACCTAACAACTCTGTTGGGGTCATTTTTGACCCCCGATTCCAGTTACGTTGCCTAAAATAGCGATTCCTGCTAAGGGTTAAAAACCATCTGAAGACGATAAGGAAGAGTCTGGAGCAGTCCTGTATATAATATCATGTTACAGTAGTCCATACGATTTCAGATTTGGATTATCCATTCTGATTTATTTTGCAGCCCAAGTCAGGAATTCTCTTACCTGCTTGATGGTACTCAATCCATTTATGACAATTTTCGGCTTATCTCTTCTAACAACCGTACATTTTGTCATGACTTAATTTTTTTTTTTTCTATTTTGACAGTTCTTCCTAAGGCTCATCCTCATTGTCTGCAAGCAATGCTATATCGAATCATGTCAACCCTTTCTCCATTTATGTATACTCTTGTCCAGTTTTTCATTCATCAATGGCATTCATCGATTGTCTGCAAGCAATGCTATATCGAATCATGTCAACCCTTCCTCCATTTATGTATACTTTTGTCCAGTTTTTAATTTCTTTTTCATTCATCAATGGTTTAAATATTACATACTTTTGTCTTACACCTTGTTCGACTATTTGTAAAAAGTATTTTAAAAAGGTATTTTAAAAAAGTATTTTGAAAATACGTATTTTGTATTTTGTATTTAAATACCATTTTGAAAAAGTATTTAGTATTTTGTATTTGAAATACAAAAATTCAAAAGTATTTGTATTTTGTATTTAAATACTTTTTTGAAAGTATTTTGCACATCTCTGATTAAGTGTTAATGTTCATTTAAGAAAAAAAAACATTAACCCTTTGTACAATAATAACTGCATCAGATTAAAGGGATTATTTTTTTTATCAAAAACATTTAATTGAAATTTTGATAAGCAAAATTATGATAAAAATCTAATAAAATTTTACAAACATTTAATAATCTAAATGTTAAATTTAAGTAACATTTAGATTATTAAAATTATTTATTTATTTGTTTATGTGATCAATATATGACATTTTTTGCATTTACAATATGTATAACAGTCTTCATACATTAAACAGTAAAATACACTAAATTTGAAATAAACTTCTCAAAAATCAACCATAAAATTGAAATCAGCTTGACACAAACAATATAAAACTTATAGAATATAATGTAGGTAGGTACCAAATTATTAGCGCAGTATCAACACCTCTATACAACTATGTAGACATGTTTTTATCTTGAAATGGACTTCCAACCGTACGTACATACAATCAACCTTCGGTCAATAACATTGAAATTTTATAACTAAGTTTCCTGGTAGCCTGGAGGTAAAGTCTCGGCTTCATACATCAGAAGTGCGAAATTCGATCCCAGGTGCTGGCAAACTACCCATTCATGATACAAGCTTTTAGCTTGACGTGAAAGGCGTGACTATAAAGTTTTTATTTATTGTCTTAAGGGACACAAACAGTTCAACTTAACAAATATCAACATTCAAAGTTTTTCAGTAAACAAACCAATCAAGGTCATGAAAATTACCAAAGGGTATGACGAACACGTTGCTAGTAAACAGTAACAATGTACACACTTTACCTTACTTAAATCAAAAACAAAAAACAAGACAAAAATCATGAAGATAAATAGTTAAAAATTACATTACAATCAAATTTATGTTATAAACCCAAATACACCTTTTTAAAAAAAACAACGGCAACATTCTATTTGGCTTTCCAGGTATACAATACCAATACAAATATTATAGCCTGCATATTACATACATAATTCTATCTTACTATGTTATATTTCAGGAGGAATGCAGGACTATAACTACGTATGGTACGGCTGTATGGAGATTACACTTGAGCTGTCATGCTGCAAGTTTCCTCCCGCACACGAGCTGCCCAAATACTGGCAGGATAATAAGGCTGTAAGTTTATTACTTCACTCATTGATTCTTTTAGAGTATAAATTTATAGATTCCTCAGAATAGAATAGATGTCCAACCTTTTGTGTAAATGTCAAAGGGCCTTGTAAAAAGCAATTATTTATTTTTTATTCGGCCATGTAAAACACATCACTCAAAACATATTTACATCTCAATTCAGCAATGTTCCATTTTAATATATAGTAAGCTTAACACTTTTGTATATAAATATAGATGGTTGGATTATGTTTCGTCAGTAACCTGGAAGTAGAGTCTCAGCCTCATGCGCAAGAGGTTTGCGGTTCAAAGCTTACTGTGAAAGGTGTATAATTAATTGTGTTTACATCAAAAACAGAAATGGCTATAAAGAAAACGACAGGATTTTCAATAATTGAATATAAAACATAAATTACTTCTTTACATATTAAGACATTTAACATCTTCAGTTCAGTGATGAGGTATGCCACCCATCCTGAATGTCTTAACTTTTATTGATACGAAGAAGACAAGTTGCTTGTTTGTTATGTGCAGTTGGTCTGCTGACTACCTCATGTGTGGGAAATGAAATGAATGAACGGCTAATTCCTGTTCAAAACAACCAGACCATGTTGCTCAATGTCTTAGATTTTTTTTATACCTTGCCTGTTAATTGCTTGATATGTTGAGACTTTCAAATAAGTATTATTTTTTTTACTCTCGAATTTTTTTTTGGCGGGCATTTTGCTAAGGTGCCTTGGGTGATTTTTAATGAAAATAGATCTTTAGAAAAATTATTGTATCTTTTTTATTTATTAATATATCGAGATAATTTAAAAATATATATTTTAAGTACAAAATTTTCTAGTTTTAAAAATATTTTTTATCATAGGTAGGTATCTATCGAAAAATTACTAAATTTTGCTTCAAATTTACAATTCTAAAATTGAAAATTTCTCATTGTCGCATCATTATTTCAGAATGAAAACAACAAATATCATCATTGATATTTTTTATTTACAGATATTTTATGTCACTATCCTCAGAAGCAATGCAGATGAATTTAAGATAGTCCTTCTTTTTCTATGACTAGTCGAACTTTGCTCTTATGTGAAAAAATGCAAACTTTGAAACCAAATACCTGAAAAGGGACTGAATGTTTTCTTTTGAAAATTTTACAAAACATTAACCGTATTCTTATTGATAAGTGGCACGAATTATATGAGTGATATCGGAGCGGTTTTTTGAGATATAGAGTTTATCCCGCGGGCTGTTTTTGTAAAAAGAAATCAATACAAAACCCGTAATATTTTTTTTGTTTGTTACTGTAGCGAAATAATTAAGAAAATATTATATTGAATAATAATAAGACTACATTTTGATGTATATTGATATTCTATTATATATTTTAATCATCATCATCGCCCTCAACGCTCCTCTCGGGAGCACAGGGCAGAAACCAGCCTCCTCCATTCAGAGCGTCTCTGTGCCAATTGCGTCACCTCTTCCCACGACATTCCTTGCGCTCTGATATATTTTAATAAATACCAAAAATTCATCTCGTGGTCATTATATGTTTGTTTTTGTTTGGATTCATACACATACTACTCAGGTGCATGAGGTTTAGATATATGATACATGCATATGGTACTGGAGTTGTCTAATGTGCATATGGAGGATAATAGAAAGGGATCCTGTATGAGGTGCTAGGTATGACTGAGGGTTGGGATCACTGGAAGCATTTTGTTTCTCCTATACAAATTATAGTCACGATCATCAGTACTGAGACTAAATAAATTAATGTAAAATGCTAACACCTAGTTGTCATCTAAACAATATTCATAGATAATTCTAAGCTATGATTTTGAAATGAATGATAGAAATAATATCACTGCATCTGATTTCAATGTATTACCTTGAATAAAATAAAAAGAATAGTTGTGAAGTATGAGCAAATATTTTCATGATAATTATTGTTATAATAATATGATTATCTATCTTAACAATAAGACCTTTGTATTTAAAACAGTGCACTTGTTAATATGTTATAATTACTAGTAATTATTTCAGTCTCTTATTAAATTCATCTCCGAGGCACACAGAGGAGCTCATGGCTTTGTGTTGGATGAAAATGGCAATCCCATTGAGAAGGCTTCCCTTAAGATCAAAGGACGTGACGTCGGCTTCCAGACAACCAAGTTTGGAGAGTTCTGGAGAATATTACTGCCTGGTATCTACAAGTTAGAGGTATGAATATTTATTTCAATAATTTATTCTTTCCATCTTAATTTATTTTAGGATCATCATTTATCTTAAGAAAAGTCATGTGTTGGCTAAGAGAAATAAATGGGCGTGTGGAAGAAATTGTGTGAATTTAGAGGAAGTGAAAAAAGTATGTAATGATAGATCTATATGGTGTTCCATTCTTTCTGCCTACCCCACTTGGAATACAGCATGAGAGTATAGTACAGTATGTTCTTCTTCAAAAGTGTATAATTGACATAGCAGAGCTTATGGTTAAAGCAAGTAAACTCGATTCTTTTAAAATGTAACTTATTGATGAACTGTTTATGTACAAAATGTTGAACATTTTAATATTTTTTAGGTTTATGCTGACGGCTATGCCCCTAAAGAAGTTGACTTCATGGTTGTGGAGCCCCACCCCACTCTACTCAACATCACTCTGCAGTCAGCTAAGGTATGATGCATACTTAATATTTTTTTAAAAATATGATCCCAATATGTATATTTTAGGGATAGATTCATGTTTATTTCTGACAGCGTTATTTAGTTGTCAATTTGAAATTCATGTTAGACAAATTAAATCTTTGTTTTTTTTTCTGATATTGGAATTTTTCATAAACTGTATTTCTGATAAATTCTGAGATTGTAATTTGTCATAATCTAACTTATAAATAAAATGAAGTGATGCAAATGAAAGAGTTAAACTTCCAACTAGGAAAGGTTGTCCGTTAGGTAAATAAATTGTTACTTTTCAAACACTTCAATTGAAAGGTGATGGATATAATATATATTGTATATTTTGCTACTGCACGTTATTGAATTAAATATTTGCACTCCGTAATAAAATAAAACTTATTTTGTAATACTTTCTATTTATTCTGGAAATATGGATTACCTTTTGTGACAAATGTGAATGCGTCTTTAAAATATAATATGCTGTATAATTGTTATATGAATTGGTTTGGTTTGGTTTGGTGTCTAGGGTTACTACATGAAACATAATAATCACCATCGCAAGCCTTACGAGTCCGGCAGGAAGCCCTCGCGCCCCGCCAGCTCTGGAGACTTTGTCTTTCCCTCCAAATAATCCATGTCCTCCAATCTTCCATCACTCACATCTCCTCTATCTACTACTATTCCTGTTACAGCTAATCTTTTGCTGGTGCTTGCCATATTGTAGATGAGCACACACTGAATTTATATTAAATTTATACTAAATGCAATTGTCACAGTTATCAACCGTCAGACTTAAAGTTTTGTTGTTAAATACTGTTTTGTAAGAACAAAGCTTTAGCAGAAATTTTGTATTTATCAGTATAAAATCAATCAAAATATAAATAAAATACTAAAATTTATAGCCACAAATGTATTCACCATAGGAAATAATTGATGGAATCACTAAAAAATTAAGAAAATATTTTCTCTCTGCCTTTTGAAAACCTTTTGGGAACAAAGGGAGAATAGTTTATTGCATTTTATATATAAGCGTAGATAAAGTAAATTATGTAAAGTATTTTTAATATACATAGTTTACATAAAATGTAATGTTTCGGATTTGAAAGACCGAAGAACAGAAAAATAAATAGATTAGGTTGTAGGTGAGCTTGTTGCAATATTAGGGATGTGAAACAATTTTAAAAATATTCATATGTTACTGTAAATTGCAACTACAATTTAGAAATTCGAAAAAAAATATATCAGCCGGGTTTATTACAGTTCTTAGTATTGTTTTATTATTGAGAATGACTAAATTGTAGTTGAAAACTTTACAACAAATAAACTATTCTCACAGTGGAATTAAACAGTGTTGTTTAATTTTATGTTAATCTTTTATAATGCATTTCCACAACGTTACACTAGAAAATATAGAATATTTATTTTATTGTTTATATACAGGAGAAAATTTTAAAAACCGTTGGTCGGTAAATTGAACTTTATCAAAATTTTCATATTCAAAGATATAGTGTGTTCAAGCTGTGAGACATTATTATGGTTGATCAAAACTTTAGACCAACATACTTATATTTCTGGCATAATTTTTGTTTATGGCACGAAAAAATGACATTTTCTTTATGCAACAAGCCAAAAACTTAATTTGAAAAATTTCAAATTTACGGAACTGGGTGATTAACTCAATATCTCAAAAATTGACTTACATTTTAGATTTTTTCCTATAACAATAATAATATAAAGCTGTAATGTGTTTCTTGAGTATGATACAACTTGAAGTTGTACTATTATTGTTGAAATCTGATCTCAGTCGTTTTGCACAGTACTGGAGATCAGTTTGATAGATTTTTCTGGGTTTCGACATGATAAATAATAATAAGTTGAAGCTGTACCTATAACTTGAAGCTGTACCTAAAGAGATGTTATATTTTTAGATCCCGCATTCAGAGATTATTTAATATTATACTTTTTATCTATTTACTTATTGTTGAGAATTATTGGGTGGCATGATAATTCAGCGGGTCACAGTCAATAAAAGAGTAGTTTGTAATATACACTTTATTATTATACTTTGGAAAACACAACAGTTAGATCACACACAAACATGAAGTATTGCAACAACAGGAAACAGGATATGCAGTTGAAGTATTGCCAGTATGTTGAAAATGTTTTGTTGCCATTTCAACACTTATTTATATCTTTTTTCTGGCAAATTAATAGGGAACTTGCACATATTTTTTTTATTCTTTAGAATCATAAATAAAGTAATCAGTAACACATATCAGTAATTTTTTTTTCAATACGTTGCTTAATTTCTGTTTTATAGCATTTTGAAATTTCGATTTTTGAATTTCCGCGAAAACACCACATCCGAAAGCGCCATTTTGATGACGTCATACGTCCCTTCGATCTCTCTGTCTACAAATGCTTAGTACATTTCGTAGTATATATCTATTAGTTTGACGAGGTTATTTACTGTTTTGGTTTGGGTTTGAACGCTTTTTTTGCCAAAAACTTCAAGATGATTAATTTTTTACGTATAAACATACATCAGTTCCTATTTTTTAATTTAGTTATAATGACGGAAAACGATTTTCTCAAGGGGCGATCGGATATTTATCATGCATATAATAATAAGCCCGCCGGTAGGCGCTATAGCTTTGTCTTACAATAATGTTATTACTAATTTGTAAATGCAATACAACATTGTGTAATAATTACATAATTATATTCAATGGCAATTATTATCAATTTTCCATCATTCTTAGGTCTGATTAGTGATTACAGGTTCAAAATACGCCATTACTTTTCTGTACTGGGTGCATGGTCGGAGTGAAGATCTTGCTAAAAAATCTGTCCAATAGACCATTAAAGGTCACGTGGTCTTGTCTATGGATTTGCTTTTGCTTGGGGGGCAAACAGTCAGATTGCGCAAATCATCCTTGTAGGATGTTATGCCATAAGAGAATAAAGAAAGTCAGACGACAAAATAATAACAAAATCGACACTGACAGTTTTTTGGATTATTAGGTATTCTTTAGGCGTTCCACCTAATATTACACCGTAATCGTCTGTTGTGTTGGGATGCCTGATGCCCCTCAATGATTTTTCTGTGACGTCATCCTTTAATGGTCTATGTTATTGGAAAAAATCAAAGTTGGCTGAAGTTAGCACAGAAGTTAAATTTATAACTTGTGCTGAATTGAGTCATCGATCATTTACAAATATATCCACACCGAGTGAGTTTCTGACAACCATTGTGTCAAAACCAAAAGATTTTTATTGTAAATCAGATAGTATTTTAAGGATATCGTAACAAAAATGTCGACACCATAAGCATCCACTACTTAATAGATGTGTTCATTACCTAATAACAATATTTATACTGCGAATGATTTTGTTTGTTTTGTCATTGGACGATAGATATGGAAAGCTGCAAAGAAGTCGCTGAACTTACAGTACAGTATCCAGCTAACAATATCGGCATGCGTAGAAATAATTTATTCGGTGTCGTATAAGTTATATTTGTACACCCTGGACTACGCAATATTTGTATGATCTTTTTGGAAACATTTTGTATCAATCCAAGATATATTTACCTACTTCGAAAATGTTAAAAACCGGACTCAAATACCAAGCGATTGTTAATCCCATACATTACGACAAACAACAAAACATCACTCAGGACATGTGACGTCACAAATGCAATAGCCAGCAATATGGCGTTCAAACAGCGGGCGAAAAAGTGTGATTTTATTTATTAAAATAATAAATGAAAAATAATTATTTTTGAGTTTTAATCAAAATATAATCGATACATAACCTTTTTTCTACCTAATTAATACATTTCACAAAATA
The DNA here is from genome assembly GCA_947579605.1 of Athripsodes cinereus. Classification (NCBI taxonomy): domain Eukaryota; kingdom Metazoa; phylum Arthropoda; class Insecta; order Trichoptera; family Leptoceridae; genus Athripsodes; species Athripsodes cinereus. Next base: position 25,227,285 of record OX388319.1, on the reverse strand, counting down.
ATATTCCTCTCGAGTGCAAGTTCCCTATTGTCACATTCTGGAACTAAAATGTACTAGATTTTCTTGAGATAACTACTTCAACTTTATGTTCTTGGATATCAATGGTTTGAAGTGAAATCACTGTCAATGTTTTAATAATCTACCTAGATAAAAGAGATTGTTGAAAGGTTATAAGCAAGACCGAAACTCCATAAAAAATATAAACAAATAAATTTCAGATATCTCAGTACAACTATCAAATACAGACTATGTTCAAAATCAGTATTTCATGACAATATTTTGAACAAATAAACTATTTATGAGCCAATTATCATATTAAGTATGTATCGCAACTATTTTACTATATAATGGTTATATATTTATAGAATGCTTTGCATTTTTCGACACAATATATTCAAAATAAATAGAAATTTCAACAAATATTTAATATAATAGGTTGCTTGATTTTTTGCATACTTTTACAAAAAATTCATACCAATAAATACCTACTTTAAACAAAGTTTTTTTAAAAGTACAATCTTTTTACGGAATAATGCAATAACGAATATCATCATATTTATGAATTGGCATCAAACCATAAAATACCTTATTTTGCAGTTCTTTTACAATTCAGATAATGTTTTTCAAATGCATCTTCCAAAATAAGACATTATTTTTTGAGTTTCCAATGTTTATATTATTCTATTTTACTACAGATATGTTTTTATGATCAGTGTAATATGTTTTTGAATATATATTTGTATTAAAGTTTGATATCATGTTTCCTTTTTACTTGCATTACTCTACACTTAAAATTAATAAGAAAAATATTTGCTTTTTGCATGCGATGGGAATGATGTTTTTATTTATCTTAAAATTTCTTTGTGAACTTCTGAATTGTAGACAATAATATCTTCTTTGCATGAATTTTTCATTTAACACTTATTTGAAATATAAATATTTAGTTTTTCTAGATATTTGATTTTAAATGTTACTTAAGTACAAATAAGAAGTTATTAATATTATAAATTTATCATCTCACATAAATTAATGCAATTTATTTCTATTTTCAATAAATATAATTGAATTCACAAAAAAAGTTTTTCATGTCTATAATATTGTACCTATTCAAATAAAAAAATATATATATAAACAAACTCCAATTTGCCATAACTACACATTTATTGTACAAAGTATTTAGCAATGAAGGTCCATTTTAAATAAATATTTTTAGATATGTTTTGTGATGTAGATTGTGTAAGTGAAGCTTAAACTTTATTAAAATATCAGTAGATTTAACTTTGAACAAGTCTTAAATAATAATAGTTTGTGATGGCTAACGTAACAAATAGATGTCGTATTGTTAGGTTAGATTACTGTAATGTTAGGTTAGGTTAGGTTGGGCACAAGCTACGCATACTTCAGAACACAATAATAATATTAGAATTAAATAATTTACTGTCTTTCTTCTACTGCTCCCTCCTTCCTTTCCTTTGTAAGTAAACAAACTTGGATATTGGTGGAAGATTGTCACTTATCATACTTCATTGTAAGTATTTTATATAACTATATTTCTTTGTTTAAATACAATTTATCTAATCCTTTTCTTTGATTATACTGTAATGCATGATTGACTAATTTGGCAACAGTGCATGCGCTAGTAGTAATAATGATCGATCTTACGATCTAGTATTATTATCATAAAATTTTATTTACTGTAATAAAGTGATTTCTAGGTACATACTTTATTTAATTTACCTTCTTGTAACAGTTCAACTAATTTCAATAACTTGATAGAAAATGTGGGAGCATGCAAACAAGCAAGAAGATTAAAATTAATAAATGATAATAACAGACTTGTAAAATTGAATGTTTTTTCTTTCAGCGTAATGACGGAGGTCCATTCTACAGACCCATAGTCCCTCCGCAATTTGTGTCTAGACCGGTTCCCCCTGCTGAAGAACAACCTTCAGGAATATTTTCAACATTTACAAACGGTCTTAACACATTTGTCAACAACATATTTGGTTGAAAAGTTCATTTGTGATCTCAAACTAAGTACTTTGTTTAATTTATAATAATTTTGTTTGTTTGTAGACTCGTGTTAGAGTTTCATTTACTTGTTGTTTTTGTTTTTAAAACTTGACTCTTTTGTTGTTTGAAAATCAGTTTGTTATGTTGGCATTTGTATTTAAAAGTCTGCGTACAGTTTATATAGATGTATAGTTTTTATTAAAATTGTTAATTGTAGATGTGGTTAATGACATCTTTGGGACCATTCTTTTTTTGTTAAAAGCTCATAAAAAACTTATAATCTATAATATGTTATACTTATATCCAGAAATTCTTATATTGTGATTCTCAAAGTTCAAATAAGAAAAGTTTAGTATGTACTAATTATTTTATTAATGCGAGTCATAAAAGTAATATATTCCATGTTTTTTAAATAAGATATTTCCTGGAAATGAAACACATCTCCAGTAACTATTTGGAATCTGGGCTTATTTTTACTATCTGGACGGACATCGGATAATGAGTGAAAAAAACAGTCAAATATAGGATAGTTATTATATTGTATCAACACACATTGATTGATTTATTGATAGAGAAAGATTTGCAAAACATGTTTTTTGATAAAGTTCATGAAACTTCTTGGACAAATCACTGTCAGAGTATTTAAAACTTTCTGTAGGATTACTCATGCTGAACTAAACATGTATGACAGTGGCTAAATGTCCAGTTTAGAGTCACTCCAAACATCCGATATCCCACCAAACAACTGTACGTTTCATCAGCCGTAAAAGAATAAATAATTTTTATATATCAACTTTTAAAACTATTGCCGTCTTGTTTTATTAATAAACGTCAAACAAATTCGGCAAGAGATAACCACAGATCAGAAAAACAATAATTAATGCATTTTCTGATTAAATCTGTGGTTAATTGTTTGTCTCTTATGATCCAAGCTTAATTTCAATATTTATCTTTGAAGTTTGATTTACTTTTAAGGGAGGTGAAATAATTGTATGGAAGAGAAGTTATTTAATACATATATATTTTCAAGCATATCAAAGAATCCAGCCCAATTGTGTATATGTTCTTTATAACATAATATTTTATTAAAATATTTTATAAAATTGTTTTGTCAAATTACCATTAACAAAATGAGTTATTTTATTTTAATTAATTATGTAGTAGACATTGCATAATATGTACCCCTGTCGTTTAAATATAATAAGTTGTTAGAGAAGATTGTTAGAATGTGTAGAAATAAAAAGAAAATATTATTTATTGAGCTCTTGTTTTATTTATTCTTTTTTATAAAGATGTATCTGGGTGTAAAATAAAAATAAATACACCTTTACAATAATCAAAATGTGTACATTATGACACTGAAATTAGTCTGCAGCCTGATTTGATACGGAGATTGTCTAATTGACAGTCCGAGAATCTAGCACCAGGCTAATGATCACCTTATCTCTTATCATCACCTTTAATCTCAATGTGAGTGCTATGGCACAGGTATTCATGGCTTTTTAAATAGAGTATTTTTAATTTCATTGATTGTATCAGCATTAACTTTGTAACACTTCATTTTAAATTATCAAATAATATAAATATTCATTGTTATTGTTACCTGATGATTCAAACTCGGAATCCGTGAATTTGTTCGTCGGTTAGTCTTACTCAACAGTAACATAAAACAATAACAATAAATATTTATTTTATTTTGTTTAATAAAGTATTTTCAGTTTAAATATATCTATTTAGGAAAAATTCAATGTTCTCTTAACACAATTATAAATTTCAAGAAGATTTTTTTATGGCACAGACTTGATATTCCTTATGTATATTAAACTACAGTGGGGCCAATATATGAGTGCACCTGAACCCCCGCTACACGTTTACTCAACTTCCTTACGTCTCACCACCAACGATACATTTATCAGAGATTGTCAATCAGTTAATTTTTTCCACTTTGAAATAGAATAGGCATATTTATATAATTTATAAACTGACACTAAAATAAATTTTCACTGTTAGATGTTGCGATCCCGAATGCTCGTTTAAAACTAAAGAATATAAGGGATGGTTTCTGATACGTTAATTTCCTGACAAAAATTAGTCATAAATCATAAAATGCATTATCTGCAGTTTTGTATTGAGATTCATTCAGTAAATCCCTATTGTTTTTTTTAATTATCCTAGAGTTATAGAGTGTTATAATGTAGCTACCTATTATAACTATTCTTTTTATGTAACCGCCTACTTCAATTATTTGATATCCTTTTTAACTTACCTACTGTACGCATACTTGAGAACTTTTATATTATTATTTTGACTCAAAATATCCAAACAGGAACTCTTATATTAATGTGACAGAAACAACAAGCGAAAAGGGTGTGTGGTCCTAGGTCTATGTACACCGTAAGGCGGGCAGTACGTATGTAGGTATACAGGTACAAGGATTAGATAATAATATAGAAAATAAAATATTCTATAACAATGCCTTTGGTTGCTGATACCTGCCTATAAATAAAAGAGACCATCATACCTGAGGTGCACTGGTATACTGGCCCGACTGTAAGTGCATTCTCTAGCTACCCCCACACATGAGAAATGGTTGTGTTAAAAAAGGGTAGAGAGACAACAACATTTCATCCGTCTTTTAACATTTATGTAATATTGCAGAGTTTTCAGTAACTTTTGTTGTACTATCAATTACACCCCATTTTGTATATTGTGATCCGAATTCATCCCTTGCATGTTGTAATTGATATTTTGATTTCCCTCATTCAGGGGATATTTCAAATGATTTCTCAGTCCTAAAAATAATATTTCGTGTATTTTATACTCTGCAATAATTTGTTGTTTCTCTGACATCTTTCTCAATTTATTTCCGATATTAATTGTGAGTGTTTCTATGGTATCGTCTCTATTTTTAACAATAGGTACTTCCGTCACTGGATTATTACTGGGTGTAGGTTCTTTTTTGATTTTCTTCTCTAAAGCCTTGAGACATTTTTTGAGTGCAGGTCTTGCTTTTCTTCTGATTATGCCATCGCCATTGTCATCATTGTTGTACACTATGTGACTCTCGTCAGTTACTTCTTCTATAATTTCTATTGTCTTATCTACTTGAGCACTGGATAGTCCAAGGAGAGCCTTCACATCCTCTGCATCATCACCGTAGCTGTTATTATCATGCTCATTGTTATCTTCATCGTCCTAGAAAAATAAAAAACATAGAATTGACGACATGTTTCTATGAATACCTCTGCCTTCTACAAGACACTACAGAAAAAAACGGGAGACCTCTGTTTGTTGCTGAGGACTCCACAGAATAATACAACATTATATTTCAGAAAAGTTAAAACTAAATTTATAGGTAGGTACAATTTTACTTTGTAAGTATTTTTACCCTAAAATTCTATTCTGAAAAAGAAGTTCTAGATAAGCGATACTTACACTTAAGTATTGCATATCCTAGAAACCTGACAAAGCCATAAAATAGAATAAATTTGTATCATTATTAAGCCTTGCAACACTGATGTGTTCTGTTGCATTTTTTGATTTGTCTCAAAACTTGTTTTGTTGCATTACCAATTGTTCCTTTGAATTTCTAATCTATACAATACAGCAAGGGTGGCCAACCCGCGGCCCGCGGGGTGCCCGCTTGTGGCCCGCGAAGCATTTGGACACACTTTTTTTATAATAGTCGGTACAAGTAACCGTTACTTTTTTGAAGAAAGGTATTTGGAGAAATTATTATTAGGAGTTTTTCAAATTAGAAATTTTTAGGTGAAGTAAAATTATTAAATGTTCCATATATATGGATTATATAATATTATATTGTTGTGGCCCGGTAGAAAATCTCATTTCTTAAATTTGGCCCGGATGCTGAAAAGGTTGGCCACCCATGGTCTAAAGCAGTTATGTAATTTGAAACAAGTGTTTCTTTCTACTATAATTATATTATTGATTCCGAGAGAGACGTCTTTCCACTTATCAGGTCATTATCAATCTAAAGCAGTGTTTCCCAAGGTGGACTCAGAGGTGGGGCACCGCGCTTCCATATATTATTGAAAATTTACCAACTGTTAAATTAAAAAAGACGCTGGTGGGGAAAATGACTTAAAAAAACTATGGTGGGGCATGGCACAAAGAAGGTTGAAAAACACTGGTCTAAAGGGTAGTTTGTATATAGATGTAGGTCTATGTTTTTACCTGTGTTGGTGTAGTAGGGTAGATTGTGTAAGAGGTATCTTCAATACCAACAGAAGGGTGCTTCAAGTTCATATGTTTCTTCAAATTACTGATGGATGTCTTGTAGGACAAGCGTTTATTGCAGACATTGCATCTTGCGTTGTGGTGATCTAGTATCTTATAATGCTGCCAAATATAGCTGGTCTTCTTTGCCATATTTATACTTATTTTCGGCATTTTGATGTAACGCTGTTATTCCAAAATAATTGAAAATATTTTACCAAAAAAGTTCCGTGAGTAACTTAGAAATATTTATTGCCTTTTTATTTTAAAAAAGAAAATTCTCCCGCCATCAATGAATTCTTCATTTGAATTCTGATATTTGTCTAATAAGAATAAAAATATTCACTATAAATTCAAATTTCGTACATTTTTAAATCTTCATAGGTATAATTCTTCCTAATAAGTTAATAACAATACATGCAGGTAGCAATATATCAATAGGCATAGTTGTATACGATAAATCACTAAATACAAAATAACTTACTATGCTATTTTAATAACAACAAAATAATATTCACAGAGATAATAAAATATCTAACTGCACTACTGCGACTTGTCAATAGGCGTTCACAAATAAATACAATAAAAGTATTATCAAAAACCGATAGAAAATCACGTAATATGATCAATTTCAATGTTTCGATTATTATTTTAACAATTTTTCAAGGTAAACACCGGAATAAAATTGCACAAACAGTAAAATTAGCAACCGGGGAAAAAAAGAGCAGCCTGCTAAACCAGTCCGTGAACACAGAACAAAATGTCTACCGATAGCAGTCGCTGTTCTTATAAAGTTACCCTTTAACAATGTGCTGTGTGGTGAAAAGTGGAACTTAAGCTGTGCAATATTGATTTAAATTATGATGGCGATGATAGGTACATGGTTTGATTAAATGAAATATTTAAAAAAAAAAATTTAATTATGTGTAATTACTGTCCTTTGTGTATTAGTGTGATATTTTAATTGAGGTACAGTCTTTTTTTGGATACAAATTAAATTTATTCAGATATCTACACATATACGCATTGACAGCGATATTTTAGGAACATTATGAAATTTTGGTGACGAAGTTCTGATTAAATTTAATGTTGTGATAAATGATGCGATACATTTCAAGAATATTTTCATTACAATAGTTTTCGTAGAAAATTGCGTTCAGCACATGCGCGTATTTTAAAATTCAATCGACACTAGCGACAAATGTTATGTTGCCCATCTGAGATGGTCGTATGTTCGGTATTATGTAGGTACCTATTAATGTTATTATTATGTAGTGTAGCTATTCACAGTAGGTAGAATACAGAATACAGATCACTGATATATTATTTTCTAGTATAGATGGAACGCATTATACGAACTTATTACACTTACATGCTATTTTTTCCCCATTACTTCTTATACATACCTACTGGTTCCTGTTTTGTTAATAAACTGGATTAGCTGTGTACCTGATAAAATACCTTCGTACTACATTTATATGGACGATCTTGTGCGACGAAGCCTCAACAAATTGAAATAATATCATCGATGTTTTGTATTGAGTAGGTACTATGTAAATGTAACAGTTGAAATATTGTGAGTTAACCGCAGGATTGGTTAGATTTAGCTGCTAAAATATTTTTTTACTAAACAAGAATATCGTTTTGAGGTTTGAATATTACGGCACACACTCATTTTGTTTTCGATTTTGCGGCTTGATACATTATTGCATAACTACTACAATTGAAAAAAGCTTGGAGGGAATTTAATGAATAAGTACAATAATAATATATAATGATAATTATTTTATATTATTTACTATGTTTTTTTGCTGAGTCCTCAAAACATAATTGGATTTCAATTCTTTCTGTGTAAGTTTTCGAGAGCACTGCAAGAGGCGGAATAATTTCAATAATTCATCAGCGATTAGGTATGTATGTTGGATGATTTATTCGGCGCCGTTTAATGGCGCATCCATCTCAAGGTCGCGGAAAACTATGTTGAAAGAGCGATGTCTTCAACTTAGGTAATCCATCTATTCTGAATATCTTTTTTTTTTAAAGAAGAGAATAATTTTTACATTTATGACATACAGTTAGTCCAAAAGCTATTTATTTATTTATTTATTCTTTACTTTACATTGATCATAATAATACCTACTATTTTATAGAGAAATACATTCAATTATTATTATTATTTGGATGATTTGTAAAGCGCCGTTTTGTGAAAAAAAATCCACCTCAAGGGCGCTCTTTGCTAACTAAGGTTGTGCCTGGATTATTCCGTGAGATTTCTTGAATAGATAAGTCTTCAGTTGGTTCTTGAAACGAGATAAGTCCTGCGTTTCTCTGATCATTTGTGGAAGCCTGTTCCAGACTACAGGTGCAGATATTGCAAAAGCACGCTCAAATTAGATATTTAATCAATATAAAGAGGGCGAGCTTATTGCAAAGGCGCGATTTCTTCTAATTAATCCAACTGTCCCACTTGAAGATATCGTCTATAAATAGAAAGATACATTTCAATTTCATTGACTGTATCAGCACTAACTTTCTAACACTTCATTATAAGTTAGTTATTTATTCTTTCTTTATTGTCCATTGATCACAATACATACCTACAATTTTATAGAGAAATGCATTCAAATAAGATATCATTATCAATATACACAGGGTGAATTTATCGCAAAGGCACCATCTCTTTCAAATTATAAGGTTGTAATTTGGTTGATAACAAAATCCCAGATACGTCTTTTTTTTTTAAAAAAAATTTATAATATTTATTATAAGTGATACTATTGAGTATAACTAAAACGCGACCTGTTACGCGGACTCCGAATTTGCATCATCAGGTCTTCATTCCTTCTTATAAGCTGAATATTGAAAAAACTTATTATCTACTTTTAAAACCAGGCGGCACCTAACTGATTTACGTAAGGCAATCGGGAATAGAAAATAATACAAATTTTATCAATCATCACTTATATCTTAAATTTTATTTAAGATTATTTATTTGCTTCTTACTTAAACATAATATTTACATTTTTTTATAAAATATAATATCTTTTATTATTCACAGTACAAAATTTCACTGAATACAAAATAAAAATACTAAAAAGGTAATAAATTATAAATAAATATATAAATGATATTGAGTTTCTTACATTTGAAAGCCGTGAGAGAGGGTAGGAGGCTGATGGACTGCTCCAGAAGAAACAAGTGTCAAACGTCTCTAGTGAAAGACTTGGTTTGGTATTACTAGAAGTCGTATAGAATTCTAGCAATAGACAGTAGGGGTCTCCGGACAAAGTACCTAGGTACGAGGAGTCTCCAATCTAAATAGTACAAGTGTTTGAAGACTTTTAAAAGTATAACATATAAATAAATTTGTAAAAATAAATTTAGAGTTTTACAAATTTACATGATATTAATACACATTACTATAGAAAAAAGTGCCTATATAAAATAATAAAAAGAATTGTCATTGCACATTTTATATTTTTGAATAATTGCTATTACTTATCAAATCCAAAATTGACAAATAAATAAATAATAATAAAGCCGGGCGCGTGTTGAGCACATTGAATCAACACCACCTGAATATAATTGAATAGGAGAGCTCGCATAAGAAATTGTATGTCAGTGACGGAAGCAAAAGGTATATGCAAGGATAGAAGGAAGTGGCGCTCGATTCTTTCTACCTAACCCACGACGAAAGCGGCATGATGGTATTTATGAAATACTTAAATATAATATGGCGATTATTTATCTTGTATTCATCTACAAACATCTGAGTTATTTTTAATGTTTGCGATGTTTAGAAATCATCTTATTTATTGACGGTTTCAAAGGTTGTCCTGCAGGTCAACAGCAAGATTTAAACATAAAACCTTCAATTGGAAATGTAAGAAGTAATTTCTTGTCTCGTAAATTCAACTTTGTTCACTTATAAATATATTACTGAATGAAATTGTCGTCGTTGCATATTAAAAATGAAGCATGTGAATGACATGAAAACCAATTTTTGAAGTGATTTAAAATTTTATATTTTAAGAATAACATCACACAGCAAGAAAAAGATTAACAAAATTTTAATGCCCTAATTCACAGGTTTTTCACAGAACATGCCTAACAAGCTTCATTTTAAATATGCAACACAACGTTATGTAGTACAAAATTATTCTAAATATTCAAGAAATATTTTAAATGTTGGATCAATATAAAAATGATATAAAACTGATTGATTGGATAATCAATACAAAAAAATTATCACAATTATAGCTCCATTATAGGACTAGCAAATTTTTAACGACGACAACACATTTGAAAAAGTCTAATGAAAATTGGCAGTCAAATGTCATTTCAGAATTCATTATTTTTTTGCAATCTGTCTTTATATCGAAATTTCTGATTTGATTGGTAATACACACTATCGAAGCCACTCTTTCAATTCCTCAAACAAATATTATAAAAATACACAGTTCTCTTCATGTATTAAATATTTAGTTACAGGAAAAAATAATGTACCTTTTTTTCGCTAACACAAATAAATATTTCAAATTGTTTAACCATTGAACAGAATATCCCGTGGAACACCCGGTAAAGAATTGGTCTCCCACTCTTCTACGTAAGTTTTCGAGTGTCCTGTAAAAGGCAGGTGTTCGAAAAATTGAGACATTTTACATCTTAAATTCAGCGATGAGGTTTGCCACCCATCCTGAATGTCTTGATCTTATATTGGCACGCAGAGGACGGTTTGCATGTTTCTTACATGCAGCTGATCTGCTGGCTACCCCACTTGTGGGATGTGCCGTGATGGTATAATATAATAATATTGAACAGAACAAAGACAATGCATGTCTTTAACAGTGCAAATATGTTATAGTATATTTCACTTTTTGTTGTATTTTTAAAGCATAATTTATATTAACAAAATTACAAAAATGGTGAATTCTGAATGGAACAAAGACAATGTATGTCTTTAAAAGTGCAAATATTTAATATTATATTTCACTTTCTGTTGTGTTCTTAAAGTATAATAGAAATATACCAAAATTACAAAAATGGCGATTTCTTGAATATAAGACATTTCTACTTGTTGAATTATGGAACTGTACAGTCTACATTTCAATACTTTGCTTACATTTAAAAAAGCCAAATGATTTTTTTTTATAAATCATATTTCAGCAACCATTTCTTATTCTCTTCTCTTTTCAAGGTAGGCCAGGATGATTGGAAATAAAATAATTTAGGAATATATTTCTATTATACTCCATCCTGCATACTGTGATCTTGATTCATTCCTTGCATTGAGTAACTAAGATGATGATTACTGTCCTCAATTGGACATTTGAGTTGATTACTTAAACCTAAAAATAATATTTCATGTATTCTATATTCTGCAATAATCTGTTGTTTCTCACACATTTTTCTTAATTTGTTTCCGATGTTTTTCGTTAATACATCTACAGGATCTTCGGGTCTTTTAAGAGGTAAATCGTCCGAAGGTGAAGGTTCCCTTTTTATTTTACTTTCTATAGATTCCAGACATCTCTTGAGTGCAGGTTTAGCTGTCCTTTTTATCACTAAATCGTCATTGTCGTCATGGTACATTATATGATTGCCGTTATTTACTTCTTCTATAATCTCTACGGTTTTGTTGACTTGTGCTCCGGAGAGTTCTAGCAGTGTCTTAACATCATCGGGATCATCTCCGTAACTGTCATCATCATTATCTCCATCATCATCATCGTCCTGAAAGAGTAAAATAATAATTAATTCACTGGGATTTTGAAGAGAACTGATTTATAAAAATATGTCAATTTGAGTTGTCCATCTAACTAACTATGCGGAAGCGCTTTTACGTTGATATAACTTTACTGCTGAGAACACAATAAATTGTGACATCATTTTCACTCTTTTTATGGTACCATGATATTCACACTAGATCCAGAAATGTGTAGAAATCATTTTAATATTAAGGAGTATCATATAAAACAGTTTTGTTTCTACTTTACAATGATTTTCTCACATAGAAAAATGTTACATATGGGTTAGTTGGAAGATATCGCGCTTCTGCGATAAACTCGCCCATTGCACAAATTTATTTGTCTGGTCTAAGTTCTACAATGTTTATATTTTAATAATGTTTGTTTTTTTGTGCAATAAAGATTTTTATTATATTATTATTACACATCAAAAATTTGTCATTTATTATACGCAGTGAGTTCACTGGCTGTTGCTTGGCTTGTGAGTTTTCATTGAATTCTCCGAGGATTTCCAAGAGACTTACCTCACTGGGTGATCCAGGAAATGATGCAGCATAATGTGTAGATTCACTCAAATTAACCAACGGATGTCTTTTGGTCATATGCTTTTTCAAATTACTGATAGAAGTCTTATAAGACAAACGTTTGTGACAAACATTACACCGAGCTACATTTTCATTCAAGGCTTTGTAATGCAGCCATATGAAGCTTTTTCTATTTGTCATATTTACTTTAGGCATTGTTAGTTTTAAATATCTTCCCACTTTTAAAATAAATAAAAAATACTTTTCAAGTCTTTAAATATTACCACAGATTAAATACCTAATTATTGCATTTTGTTTATAGTATAATATTGTCTTTTTTCAATATTGATTAAATGTTAAACTTTATTTGTGCAAATTTCCTAAGTATATAATTATTTTCGATATGAGGTATGTTTATGTTTTGATACAATCATAATAATATAGATACTCGTTGTTTAGGTACAAAGTATTAGTTGTGTGTATGATATTTTAGAATAAATCACTATATAAATGCTCCTATTGATATTGTAATATTATTCACAGTAGATACACCACAGAAAACAACTGTGATCCGCAACAAACAACTCTTGTCATCAAACAAACTCCATAACATTAAATCACACATCAATAGGACGCCAGTATTTTGCCAAAGCCAATATCGTCCAAATAAATGTTTTCAAACGATTACAATGCGTTTAATCGCGAATACATAAATGTTTATAATAATCACAATTGTGAAATTATACAAAAATCGCGTAAAAAATGTAAAGTAGCTGTGCACAGCACAAAAGAGCAGTGAGTTGGGGAGAGCCGTGAACAATGTGAACATAGAACAGAACAAAATGTCTACCGTAGTTGTGCCGGTAGGGCAGATACTCAGTCACAGTACTCGCTACTAAACATTCTAGGAGCTGTTTTAGTAACTTTTATAATAACACTAATATTTTATTCTATGCGCGACCAATGTTTCCACAAGAATCCTGTCATTCTCAAACGCAATATTTGGCATGTTTAGAAACTACAATAATGTTACTGCTAAATCTGCAACTCATCTGCACAACAGATTGTGCAAACTACCTTCACACAATAGAGAACGGGAAAGGTGTTCCAATGTTAAAGAATCGACTTAGGCTGGTTTAAGTGTACTTAACCCATGGTATCAATCACCAATACACCAACTTCTGTTTCAAACCATCATATTCGACATCTGTTTAGCATAGATATTTGTAGTTTGTGCCTAAGTTAGAAGCCAAGACTCACAGCCATATAGGAGGATTGCGATAATACAAGCAGTGGCATTTTGTCCTCACATTGAGTTCACGCGACCTCCAAATTCTGTCCATGTTATCGAATAGGCGGATTATTATCAAGAGTTATAGATTAGTGTTACGCCTGTCTCCTCATCCAGACATATATAGACTCGGATGTAAACCAAAATGTCGGATGAAAATCCAAAACTTATGCGCCTGTTTACCCGAAGATGTAAGGTGAAGAAGAAAATTTACCTTTCTTCTTTAATTGTCGATATTTTGTAAATTTTTAAATATAGGTACAACAACTTTAGATTCCCATTTTATTTAATGTACTATGGAGAAATATATTTTGTAACAGTGATATATTTATTATAACCGTAACTATTGATACAATTTTAACAGAAGAGTGAATTAACAGGTAATAAAATTATGAAAGTAACAGTATGATATAAGTAACAGAGAGAAACTCTACTATAAAATAACAGAGTTATTGTAAAATTATTAATTTATTTAACACCATACTTACACTTGTAATTTCTCGTTTAGGTTTCTTATATTTCCTTGTTGGTGATATACGAATTTCAGGATGCTTTCTTGCGAGATGTTTCCTTAAATTAGTTGAAGAAGATGAATGACTTAAAGCTGCATCGCATGCTTTGCATGTAGCAAACCTTTCATCTACATAATCGAAATATTTCCACAGTGCACTCTGCCGACCCATGATATATTAGTTATATTATTTTTCACAGTAACTGTCACATTTATAACAATTAATTTGATACTTTTTTGTGTAACAAATGCGTAAACGTTATTTTGATGTAACAGTCACAACACTGTTTGTCAAACAAGCTGTCACAAAATATTGACGAAATACCATAGACAATAAAAGTGTAAATCGGATAATGGATACAACATTTAAAATGTACTTTTACCATTTAGTTTCACCACACTTGCGTTTAGAATATATATATTATTATTATACCATCAATGCATACCTCTCCAGTGGGGTAACCAGCCGGTTTACTGCTTGTAATAAACATACAGGCTGTCCTCTCTGCAGCATATAAATTAAGCTATTCGGAATGGATGATATACCTCCTCGCTGAATTGAACATGTCTATGTCATGTTTCATAAAAACTATTTTTTTTTTAATAAAGCAATCCATCCCATGAAGTGATTTGTGCTTACCAGAATATAAAACTGGCTTATTTCGGTGAATGTTCCAAAATTTTATTTTAAGTTGGTAGAATATAATAGACTTTTCTGTTAGTAAATCAACAACTCGAAACTCTAATATTCCAAGACGTTATGTTCAAGTTTTGAATCAATATGGTGATCTACCGAAATATCAAAACAAATATGTGCTTCTAATTTTGATAGAATTGAGAGAATATCCACTTTCTACGTGTAACAAGCCAAAAATCTACAGAATGGCTAGTCGATATGTTTGACTTAGATGTTGCCATAATGTGATGTATTCCAAACAGATTCAATAACTTTACAAATTTTTTCGACTATTTTA
Organism: Athripsodes cinereus; assembly: GCA_947579605.1. Lineage (NCBI taxonomy): Eukaryota > Metazoa > Arthropoda > Insecta > Trichoptera > Leptoceridae > Athripsodes > Athripsodes cinereus. The sequence continues at coordinate 25,211,989 of OX388319.1, read as the reverse complement.
AAAATCAAAAATATTTTTTTCTAATCGCCTGTGAAGGAAAATTAGTATAAAGCTAGCAATTTCAACACAATTAACAGTTTAAAACTCAGCAATGATGCATGTCACCTGTTTCGAATGTCTTATTTTTTTTATTTTCTTCTTCTACCAAAGATTGCACCAATGTCGATTTTCAATATGTTGAAGTGAGTCGAGAGTCCAATAATTATCCCACATAATGAAATATTAATAGATCTAAATAAGTAAAAACACAATGGAGCAATTTTACTTTCTATGATGCATTTATTTACAAAAATATCAACACAAGAATACTTTTAAATTTAATCACAGTCACATAAAAATAACTAAAAATGTATTCCCATATATCTAAATAGAACAACTTCTTCTTGTTTAATTTCATGGCAATTCACCCCCAATCGAGTGAATAGTAAAAATAAAGTTAATGAAATACTAGATAATAATATTATGTTAGGGTAACAATAAACAAAAGAAAATGACATAACAAAACTGTTTCAAAATAAAACAAACTATAGCTATCAGGAAGAATAATAAAAAACTAATTTATTGTATTATGTGTTACTTTGAGCGCCTTACGGCGCCCTTGAGATGGTCACGGATCATTAAACGGCGCCACATATAAATAGTCAGATTATTATTATTATTATTTGAGGAAACTTCGACAACTGTTGATTGAAAAAAAGTTGTCTGTCACCTTCTGATATAATTATTTATTTATTTATTCATTCTTTACTGTACATTGATTACAAACAATTACATAAAAGATATACATTCAAATTAAATACAATTAATATACAGAGGGCGAGTTATATTGATATACAAAATGTTTTTTAACATCTTTGCGTGAAATTTATTTATCTTCTATATTTTATACACGAACCATGTTATTTTGGAATACTTTGGACCTTTTATGAAGTTAGACATTCAGCATCCGAGTCACTTGTCATGATGAAATACTTTAAGTGTTACTATAAGGAAATATTGAGCCATATTATGGTATTGTGGAATAGGGTTTGTGGGCCTTTGAGAATTGTGATAAGGACAAAAGAAAATTGATTTTTTGACTAATTATAAGAAGGAAACAGTAAATATATACATATAATTGCTAACTGACCCGGCAAACTATGTTTTGCCATATACATTATTTCTAAATTACTAATATTGCTATTAAAAAATAGGGGTTGGTGGCAGAAGGGTGGAAATTTAGGGCTGTATGTATTTTTTAATTTAATGAACTGATAAGTCGTAAGACGTCTCTCATGGAATCAATAATCTATAGTAGAAAGAAACACTTGTTTCAAATTACATAAGTATTTTTTAATGCCTCACCATAAAAAAAAAATTGTCCAAAAAATAAAAAAAACGGGGTGGACCACCCTTTACTTTTAGGGGTATGGAAAATAGATGTTGGCCAATTCTCAGACCTACCCGATAAGCACACAAAATTTCATCAAAATCGGTCCAGCAGTTTCGGAGGAGTACGATAACAAACACCGTGACACGAGTATTTTATTTATTAGATATTATATTTTTAACAGACAGAAATAATACAACATGCAAAGTAAGTTGATACTATTTTTGTTTTCTTTTCTTCCCATTCTGAATGTTTTTATGTTTTATGGCACATATGGGCTATAAGATTTGTTTACTTTCATAAATATTAATGTTCTTCACTTTTTGTGAATATCTTAAGCTTATTTTACAAGGACTTGTAAGCTTTTTGAGCTTACTATGTATGTATATGTAATAATATTTGACATTTTTGTTGTTACTTTTTTCTAAATTGACTTGAATGACTTGACTATGTATATTGTTACTTAAATCTAAAACACCCTATCGCAAAGTTATTAAAGTGAAATCAATCATATTTGACACGCTTAAAATAAACTGCTTATTATGACACTAAAAACATTATCTTAATAATTTATGTGAAAACTCTCAGTAACTTAACAAATACCAACATCTTATAGAAGAGTTTCACATAATTTGCTCCTCTGGATTCTGACCATCCATTACTGTTATGGAGTAATCTGGTTTCTGTGCTTGTGCAATATTTTCTTCATGTGGAAGTTTCAGTTGCTCACTCATCCCCAAAAATAATATCTCATGTATTTTATATTCCGCAATCATTCTCTGTTTGTCAGACATTATTTTTAATTTGTATGCAATATTTTTCACCAGCACATCAATGGGATCCTCAGGAACATATTGTATAGGAACTTCTACATCCTTATTGGGCTCCTGTTTTATAGATTTAAGACAACTTCTAAGTATTGGTTTGGCTCTTATTTGCTTTACAATTAAATCATTTTCATAATTATCGTCATCATAATTGTCAACTTCTCCCTCCTCACTTTGGTAAGACACAGGGTCGACATTACTATCAGTTTCTATAATTTCAATAGTTCTGTCTACCTGCGCTCCTTTCAGTCCTAGGAGCGTCTTTATGTTTTCTGCGTCATCTGGGAAGCTATTGTCATCATCTTCATAAAACGAATCATCCTGTAATAAAATAAAATAAATTTATACCCTTTACAGATTTTATTTATAACAAGCGGTCCTCACCGGCTTAATATCTTTGGAATGATGTTTGTTTCTAACTTTTATACTAGCTGACCTTCTTTTTGTCATTCTTATACATTAAGCCATATACTAATATCGCTAGTAAAAAATAGGAGTTGATGGTAGAAGGGTAAAAATTTAGGGCTGTATGTATTTTTTAATGCCTCACCATAAAAACTAAAAAAAAAATCTGGGTGGACCACCCTTAACTTTTCGGGGTATGAAAAATAGATGTTGGCCGATTCTCAGACCTACCCGATAAGCACACAAAATTTCATCAAAATCGGTCCAGCCGTTTCGGAGGAGTATGATAACAAACACCGTGACACGAGAATTTTATATATTATAGATATGTGACTCTTACTGAATAATTGTAATGTAATGTAGTCAAATGTACCTACTTTGTAATGCAATGTAAAAAGGTTTAAAAGCCTTTTAATGTGTTGAATAAATAAATTCTTGAACTCTATACCCTTAGGCCATGTCCCAGGTGGGATAGGTCGAGAGTATGGAACTCCTTATAGATCTATCCTTATATACTTCTTTTACACAGAGACAAGTGTGAAAGTAATTATATGTGGCGTACCTCCTCAGTATATAAATAGTAGACATTGCAAATAAAAAAGATATTTAAGATGGACATTTTATATTGTCTGCAAAATTTTATCAGTTATGTCCAGTTTCACACTAATTGGTATTCCTCTTGTTGTCTTACCTGCATAGGTGAGTCCAGGTAAGCAGATCCATTTCCATAGTCGGGAGGCTCATTTAAATTGACTAACGGATGTCTCTTAATAACGTGCTTTTTTAAATTACTAATAGACGACTTATACGAGATTCTCTTATGGCACACATTGCAACAGGCAACACTATGATTCAAGACTCGGTAATGTTGCCATATGAAACTTTTTCTCTTTGGTTTGTTTATTTTTCCAACATTCTATACAAAAATATTAGACAAAACAAGCAAGTTTTATAAATTTGTTTATTTTTACAAAGTTGATCTGATAGTCCGAGCGGGGTTCTTATTTTCAACTAAGAAGTACCTACCCACTTGCTCGTAATTTAAATATTATCTTATGTATGTACCAAATTAATTTGTAGAATCAGGGGTCTTCAAACTATGGCCTGCAGAAGAATATTTTGTAGACCCCTGTACTTTTAAATTGATCCATTTTAAGTGTGTACACACTGAAAAAGTATTTTGTAAGCCTGATTAACTCATTGATTTCATTGGCTACCTCATTTGAGGGCAATGTTACAATGATGTGAGTGAATGGACAAGGAATATATTATTTTATTTTCTATGACTTTTAAGTAATACTATATTGCTTGTAGTATGCTAAAAATTATAATTAAGGCAGGCGATGAGATTTGCCACCCATCCTGAATGTCTCGATTTTATATTGGCACGGAGAGGACAGCTTGCATGCCTTACATACAGACGGTCTACTGGCTACCCCATTTGTGGGATATGCTGCGATGGTATAGTAGTAGTAGTAGTTTTATGATAATATAATTAGCCCCTTATTATTTTTGAAATAAAATTAGTGCAGACAATTATAACAAAAAAATATTTAAAAAATTATGAAAAAACGTCAATGGATTTTTTGTATACAGGTAATTAATTTAGTATTTTTTATAATTTTTTTTCAGTCAAAATTGAGGGATAAAACTTTTTGAATAAAATAAATATTTCACCAAATGACCTAATTACCGTTTTTATTTGATGTATAAAATATTAGGAACTTATTTATTGACTGACTAATGGAAAACGAGTAATGTAATAATATGTATGTAAGCACGCGCCTATAAAAATACCTAGAAAGCAATGGAATTTAAACCGATTAGTGATAGGTATAAAATATCGTGTAAAAATATAATACGCACCTAAATAACTTATTGTAGGTAGGTAGGTACTTCTATTGTCAGATTGGAACAGTCACAATCACTCGATACATTGTTAGGTATTTTACAAGCCCGATAACATTAATGAAATATTAAAAAAAAAAAATTAATAATAAACGAATCGAGATATTATTATTATTATTACGTTTACGAGTGATTATCTGCATTCCTTATCATTAAACTTACACCAGTTTTAGATCTTACAGGTCTAGTATATTTTCTGGTTCTGTAGAGATCGATATCGGGATGTTTGCTCGCGAGATGTTTCCTTAAATTTGTGGATGACGACGAGTGGCTAAACGCCCTGCCGCAAGTTTTGCATGTCGCAAATCTTTCGTCCACATATTCGAAATATTTCCATATTCCGCTCGGTCGGACCATCATCAACTTTACGGATACCGCATTTTCATAGATAGGTACAACCACTATCACTAATAACAATTATTATAACAAATTGTTATGTTATTATGCGACCGACGCAACACTGCTCTGTATTTCATTTGACATTTGAAAGCCACAGACAAAATGTGTATGATTGCGCTATACGGACAACATTGAGTTAAAATCTTGTGGATATGATGTTACGTGTCTAGAGAGATATTATGTGAAACTTGTAAGATTGAACGGCGAGTGGCGCAAGTACGAATTTCATTATTAAAATTAGAATGGAACTGATTCTTTCAATCGATGTTAATTTGAAAAAAAAAATTTAGATGAATATTAATTATAAGTTTGTATCGAACTTATAAACAACTCTGAAAGTGATATGTGTGGAATTTGTAACAAATATTATTTTGATAGAAAAACATACATACCTCAGACAATGCTGAAAAATCTCCACCTTTTGTTGACAGTAGTATACTGGGAATATATTTTGGGTCTTGATCCATTTTCTTATATTCTTTGAATAACTTCGGATGTGAACGTTCAAGATGCCTTTTTAAATTAGATATAGACTCCCTTTGATATTTTTTATTGCACCCTATGCATTTCGCCTTAGGTTTACTTGGATGTATCTTGAAAAAGCGCCAGAGATTGCTTCGAAACGAGCAACGCTTATTATTTTTTTTAACTTCAATGTAATCATCTTCATTCTAAATATATTGAAAAAAAAAAAATATGGTTAAAACGCTGGTCAAACATGAAATACGCAAATTTATAGCATAATATCTACAGCTCATATAATAATAATGTAGCTAAAAGCATATTGGAATTTGTATTTGAAAAAAATTATGAAGAGTTATGTAAGAATGTACATACTAGGTATTCAACTTCTTGCATCTCAAATCCATCTTTATCCTCAACGGTAGTTTCCTAAAAAATCGACAAAATTAAAATATTGATATTTGTAATGAAATGGATCATATGAAAAGAAGTATAAACGAAATAATATTTTTACATACCGGGTCATCACCTTCTGGATCCTTAGATTCAATTTGCACTTTGTCTTTAGCGTAAATTGGTTCCTTCATTTCTGCTAATTCTTTTGCCAAATGTGGATGTTTTATAACGATATGTTTTTTAAGGTTATTATTAGCATCACTGTTGTATTCCCCATTACACTCACAACAAATAGCTTTTCTAGTCCTAGGGTTGTGAACAAAGAACGCCCAAACTTTACTTCGTTGTCGCTTCTTTCTTGTTACCTTATCTACATCTTCGGGATTCATTTTGATTGTTGTATTTTTTTTTATATTTCAAATAGGTGTAGCTCCACCTAAAAACTATAAAACAATTAAAACTTAGGTTAGGAAACAAAGTCTTTCATTTAAAGTAGAGGTTCCCAACGGGGGGGGGGGGGTAGAGAGCTTAGACAGCATTGGAGGACGCTAGAGGAATGCAGTGAGGCGGTAGTGGTGAATTCATTAATCGTAATTCGTAGGTAAGTCATTTTATAAAAATCTACCGAATTACTACGTTCGATAGGAATAATTGCATTTAAATCTTAAAAAAAATCATTGAGATTTATACCACATTGTAAAAATGTTAACGATTTGTAGAGCCAAAATGGCACATGCATCAAAAGAATGCATCTACAAGAAACAATATAATTATCAATCATAGACACACGAAACTTGCAGCGCGGTACATTTTTTCGGAATTTTTGTGTTCCAACATTAATAATAACAAAAAGAATTTCATTCCATATCATTCAGATGATAATGGTCGCTTTCCTACCAATGCTGAAGTATGGGCCTTCCTTTATACCTGCCGAGGGTGTTGCGTTCCTATCATAAATCAACAATCAATCTACATATTATGTTCTTCAAGTATTGACAATATATTGTCTTACAAACTTTCTTATGGGGTGTTCATTTGGCGAATATCGCCAGCCGAATTTCAAAATATAACGCCAGGCGAAAAAACAAACTTCGCCGTACACCCATTGATCGTCACACCTGTTCACACAAGTCCACCGATATAGAAACGATCTGTCATATCGCTTTGATTTTGACACTGTTTTCAAAATGGCGTCGAGATGGAGATCGCGAAGTGTTTATTTTTAGTCGAAAATGTTATAGTAGAGGTTATAAGGCGCCTTTTACTTAAGAAAACAAACGCCACAAACCAACAAAAAAGATAACAGCTGTCACGAAGCGGGAAACATTATAAAATTTATAGGTTATAAAGCTTTTACCATAGACACAAACGCCGCGCATATCTGCGCACGTGCAAATCGTTCGATCGCCCGAGAAAGTTGGAAGGTGGTCAACTCGAGACGATATCGTTTCTACTGGTTTTTATCGTTTCAGACTAGCTGTCATTTTGTTCACACGGTTCAAATGGCTGGCGATATTTTGGTGCCCTAGCGATATTCGCCAAAGTGAGAACACCACATTAACCAACGTCAGTTTAAAACTGGCTGATATGAAATTACACTGGCAGCAAAGTTTAATCTTCCGCATTACCGATTTTTTCTTGGAATTACCAATCTATTACATATTTGATATCAATGGACACGTAGGAAAGGATATTTTTTGTAGCACTGTGTACCAACTTCGTTGGAAAAATTATGAACCAAGAAACCTTTAAAATATTAAAAATAATTTGACACCACAAGTCATGATAATAATTTATTGTAATTTGTAATATCTACTGCGTATTTTATATGTGCATCATGATACGAAATTAGTAATTGGGTACTAGATATTGATATTATTACTATACTTGATAGCGATAATTTTTTTTGCAATTATAATGAAAATGAATAGAAATGCAGGTTGATGATACAGGTATTAATTTCACACATAGTAAAGTTTGTATGAATAACAAACCCCCGCCGTTAACCATATTCGCCGTTAAAAACGATGTCTCTCAAACTTCAGAATTCGTTTAAATCTTTAGAAGTTTTAGATTAGTCAACACTTTAGAAACTCACATAAAATTATATGGTGAGTAAATGGCATCAAAATTATAGTAACGGATAATGTAAATACTTACATGTAATATTATTATATTGAAATTTCACTTGTATCGGTACCAAGAACCGTTTTTCGATTTAGTTAACGTCAAAATGAAAGGCAATCAACCTTCAACCACGTCGAGCAGTGTTGCCAGAATTACGTTCATTTTGCTAAAAAAAATACCGTGTATATGAGTGTACATATTATCCTAATATTAAAGTAAATCATAGTGGCGGATACATACGGGGGGCGACCCCCTTTCCTTTCGGGGCCTATTGACATGACTTGATTATATTTTTTTATTACGATAAAAGTAAAGGTGCGGCTCGATTAAGCGCAACCCCTTGAGTTTTTTCTGAATCCGCTAGTGACGTAAACTCAGATAATCCGCCCCTTCCACCTAAAAAAAGAATACTATACTATACCCTCACACCGTGTCCCAAGTGGGGTAGGCAGAGAGAACGGAACGCCAAACAGAACTATCTTTACACATTCCTCCACATTCATACAGTTTCTCATACACTCACGTCGGTTCCTCTTACTCAACACGCGACCGTCCTTGAGAGAAGTCCTTAAAAAAAGAAAGTACTTACTTGAAATTGCCGAAAGTCAGATAAAACTTCTTTGGTGTCACATTTATATTACGTAATGCATTTTACAAGAGAGAGCTGTTTATATTTTCGTATTAGCAAATTTTAAGGCTCCGTATCAAAAGATATTTGTAAATAAAAATTTAAAGTTATTAATTGTAAATAAAAATAAAACCCTCGCTGTATAGTCTAACATCTTTTTACAATTACTTCCAAATTTTACCAGATTGCTTTACAGACGTCGATACTGGCAAAAAAATATTTTTCCCAGTGTAGGAAGAATTAATATTAAATGATAAGTGCACGACTTCATTTATTAGAAAATAAATTATGTGCCAAATTGCTGCATGTTTTGTATAAATATTAGTTTTGATTTTAAATTACCGTACGGGCAATGAAATTACCGCACAAATACGGTAATTCATGGCCACACTAAAGATAATGGCCTGGGTACTAATGGTACTTCCGGTTAGCTAACTACGAGAGTGGTGCTATGCTATATTGATATCGGCCCGGTGTAGTTCGAAAGTCGGGTAGTGCGAAGCGAATTTGTTGTGTTTTGTTTGGTGTTGAATGTCGGTTCGTGTGTTCAAAAATATATGTTTCTTGCTTTAAACTAGGAATATCTGTTGATTTAAATTTGTTTAGTAGTATAAATTATTGTCACTCTTCAAATAATACAAGGTAAGTGTTATTTAATATATTAAAGTAATGATTGTAGTCTTCCATATAAGATAATGGCGACGATAGCTTTCTTTCGATGTTACAGTGTGACATTTGTAATCTAATGTACATTAATTCATTTCAAATTACTATTACAAACTGATTGTTTATCTTTGAGTGATCCTAATTATAGTATAACTTCATTAAAATTATATTACTTTTTGTGATTTAATGATAGTTTGCTTGGTGAGCTTCTGTATATCCATTTATTTTGGATAATTACCTTTTGTGTATGTTTTTACTGTACATTTCACAGAAATAAACCATATGCACGTGGATTACTGTAGTTTTTCGAAAAAGAAATGTTTGCTGCATATTCTAAGATCTACAACTATAACATAACCTCTTAATAAGATCAAACATAAATAGCTTTGCCTTTGATTGAATAATGTGGAATATATTTTGATAAATATATACTTATACCAATTACTATTTTTTCATACTTATGATTTCATAAATTCTAACTAACTATAATTTACAGGTTACAAATTTGAGCAGTTAAGCACATCTGGAAATCTTGTTAAACGTTAACATCAAAATTTTACGTTGGCAACAAGGATCAGCGATTTTATAAGGTAAATATGTATATTATGTTATATGTTGATTCATTCCACATGAATTTGAAGTAAATGAACCAAGAGAAAGGAGTAAAGAATAATGTAATCATCACTTTTCAATCTCTGCTTGTATTTAATTGTGTGTCGCTAAGTGTATATAAAATTTGGCATGTCAACTTATTATTATTTCATGTTTCAGCAACAATGCCTCGAATGTGCAGTGTATTTGGATGCAAATCAAATTATCGCTCTCAAGGAGAAGCTGTGAGCACATTTTCTCTTCCAAAGGATGCGAATCTCAGGAATCAGTGGCTTCGGAAAATCCCTACAGATTTTACTACAATTAAAAAGCCAGTTATTTGTATCAAACATTTTAATGATGCATCAGTTGTAAAAATTGATAAAAAAAGAGTTTGCGGAGTGATGAAAACATTCCCAAGGAAATATCCCAAATTGAGGAAAGGTGCAATTCCTACAATTTTCCCGAACGCTCCAAAATACTTGAGTGAAAATAAGTCCACAACACTAAGACTTGGAGACATTGAAGACAACAACATGGCCCTTGCAGTCCAGAATAGCCTTCAGACATATAAGGATCATGTTGATGCAACATCAATAAAATCTTTGGAAGATGTCGTATCTTATTTTAACACTAATGTTTCCAAAATTAAAAGTGGATGGACAATGTTTGATGGTGTTGATAGCTGTGTGTTTTCCTATATGGGAATGGTAAATGGTGTGCCTACAGTGTTGGGATCGATAGTGGTTTTTACAAATTTAGGTGTAAACATTTTTATTAAAAATATTAAAGTTAGTAAATGTTTGCATCCTGAAAAAGTAGTGTTATTAAAAAATTTCAATAGTGTGGATATCTTAATAATTTTTGTAGAAAATAAGGTATCTAATTATAACGTTAAGGATATTTTAGTATTAGAAAGTATAATTGAACTTCTAGAAAATTATTTTGTTGATAGTGATATGCAAATCAAATTTATTAGTGAACAATTGCACCTTTTGGATGTGCCAAAAAATGGAAGACGATATTGTGGCTCTACAATGTTATTTGCGGCTCGTGCATTTGTTCAATCCACAGTGGCTTATAATACCTTATATTATAGCAAATTATTGTGTATACCCCATCCGCATAATTTGAGACAGCTTATTAACAAATTTTCTGCTGTAGACGATAGCATTGATGTCAATATCACATATTTAAAAACGAAAGTCCGTTATTTAAAGGAGCATGAACTATTGGTTAATCTACAATTAGATGAAGTGTACATTGATGCCCAATTAAATTTTAAAGGTGGCAATGTGTATGGGTATAGTAAGACATGCACAAATGAAGTTGCTAAAACGGCACAAGTCTTTATGATAAGCAGTGTCCTTTCAAATTATAAAGATGTTGTGAGCATTATTCCGGTTTGCAATCTGACATCATCAGATCTAAAACAATTACTTTTAAATGTATTGAGGAAGATTGAAAGTGTAGGTTTTAAAGTTCTATCTTTTATTTCTGATAATAGTGTAGTTAATAGAAAAACATTTTTTGAATTATCGATTAATAAAACTATACAGCCGTATATTCCTCACCCTTTAGATGAAAACAGATTATTATTTTTGATTTTTGATTCTGTCCATGTATTGAAATGTATCAGAAACAATTGGATTGCTAAAAAGGATGATGAATGCATCATTAAATATCCAGACATGGATAATGTATCAAAAGTGTACTCGGCCAAATTCGACCACCTTCGTAAGCTTTACGAAGGTGAAGAAAAATCATTGTTAAAATATGCTCATTTGCTATCGTACAAAGCTGTGTATCCTTCTAACATTCAAAAACAAAATGTTAAACTTGCTGTTAAAGTGTTCGATGATAGAACCATTACAGGTTTGAAATGTTACTTTGAAAAGTTCCCGGGTTTAGTGGAGGGTATGGATGAAACAGTCAATTTTTTAAATATTATTAGTCATTGGTGGAAGATTTGCAATGTGAAAAGCCCATATGAAGGGAAAAGGTTTAATGACCCATTTAGAGAACCAATTAGAAGTATGGAAGATGAAAATGTTGTGTTTTTGAAAAAAATGTTGGTATGGCTGAAATACTGGAGCGTTTCAATGCCCGCAAGCGACTCTATTTCGGCACAAACCTTTCTCTCTATCATTAACACAATAGATGCATTCTTAAATATAATACCATATTTATTTAAGGTGTATAAACTTGATTATGTACTGCTAGGTAAATTCCAAAGCGATGAACTTGAAGGCAGATTTGGACGTTATCGACAGATGAGTGGTGCGAATTACTATATAAGTTTCATGCAAATTTTAGAGAGCGAGAGGAAGCTTCGATTTAAGAACACATTGTTATTAATATGCAATGGAAATAAAGTTCCATTGAAAACTTTGATTTCGGATATGCAAGGAGAATGTTCATCGACAGTAGTTAATATCAGTTTGTATGAACATATTGTTCACACTGATTTTGACATTAATAACGTTGCTGAAGATTTTCTACCTATTTTAACCTATATTGCAGGATTCAATGTGAAAAAGGAAATACGAAAACAAAAATGTGATAAATGTTCCCAATGGTTGGAAACCGATAAAGAAATTGACATTCAATTATTAAATTTGCCCGGAGAGTTAATATTTGAATTGGACCGAGGTAAACTGATAATACCAACACAATATCCTATAGTGGCAACATCAATTGCTTGGATTATTTTACAAAATATATTAAATGTTCATTCTGATGAGTTTTTTAGCTCAAGCGGCCATTTAACATTATTACATAAGCTAAGTGAATTAAAATTGAATAATTATTTCATAGATTGTATTGAATATAAAGAAAACTGTCACTGTGGTAGAACACTGCAAACAATACTAAGCAGTGTTGCACTTAGATCGTGCAAAATTTTATTGAATAACTTGTGTAACGTGAAAAACAATAGTATTTGTGCACAGCGATTAGCCAAGAACAGCTCTAGGAAAGTAAATAAACTATCAAATTAGAGCAGATAACATGTATATATTTCCCTAAATCTACATAATTTGAGATTCATCATGCTTTATTTGATACCTTTGACGATATCATCTTTTTTTATAGTATAGTAGATTGGTTCTCTAAATGTGTGTACATATTATATCGGACTTCATTTTACTTATTTGACAATTCACATGTCATCTATCGTTATACTATTTTTTTTAATATTATTTTATGAATTTAATTTTACTTGATACCTGTGACGATGTACATGTCGTCTTCTATTACATATATTTTTATTTATTTATTTATTCTTTTTGCACCTCATCATTATATAACAGTGTTAACAAAACAATATAAAATTTAAAAAACTAGGATGATGTGCAGTGGCGAGATTATCACTATAAAGTGATTTCTTCCATCTAACCACATTTCATCTTTGTAAGTATTATATCAGAGTTTATTGTCTCTTTTTGATATCTTTGACAATATACATGTACATATTGTATCGGACTTCATTTTATTTATTTGATACATTTGACAATTCACATAATATCATCTATTGTTATATATTTTTTGTAGATTATTTTTTTTATTTAATTTTACTTGATACCTGTGACGATGTACATGTTGTCTTCTATTACATTTTATCTTTGTGCATATTATATCAGAGTTTATTGTCTCTATTTGATATCTTTGGCAATTTGCATGTCAACTTTTGTATATTTCTTTTTTGTAAGTATTATATCGGACTTCATTTTACTTATTTGATACATAAGACAATTCACATGTCATCTATTGTTATATTATTTTTTGATTTTAATTTTACTTGATACCTTTAACGATGTACATGTCGTCTTCTATTACATTTCATCATTGTATGTATTATATCAGAGTTTATTGTCTCTTTTTGATATCTTTGACAATATACATGTACATATTGTATCGGACTTCATTTTATTTATTTGATGCCTTTGATGATTTACATGTCGTCATTCATTATATTTTTGCTTTGCGCATATTATATCAGACTTAATTTTACCTATTTGATATCTTTGACAACTCACATGTCATCATCTGTTAGATTTACTTTTTTTAATATTGTGTATTCTTTTCAGAGCCCTTTACACTCTTTGAAAAGTGCCTAGTTTACTTTATTTTTAACTTAAATATGTACCACATTTACTAATTATTTTTTATTTGTTCATATATGTAATGTACCAATGACACTCTATTTCTTGGATTGATACATTTTGAAATATATTAATTATTTTTTGTAAATAAATATTTTGAAATTTAATTCAAATTTTATTTTCCATACCCTATGAATAATCATGAAACCTACTAGAGTTTAATTATAATCTATCATCAATTAGAAACATCTATTACAGCTAAAAGATTGGCATGCTCTGCTATAGTAGTGCCAACGCTGATGCATACAAGTGAAGGTATACAAGGACAGGAGGAAGCTCAATCCCTACTGCATATTCCGCAAGGGAACCAGGGTGATAGTGTGAATGTCCCTTCCAGAGTTTTTTATAAACAATACCTTTTGAGAAAAAAGTGCAATAGGTTAGTGAAATGAGAAATCTGAAACTACAAAGATGACAGTTATACTGAATACACAAGCATTCAGTGCATTCCTGTATGTCAACTTATTGAATATAATTTTTTTTTTAATAAACTAGTTGAAAATTATAATTTTACAAAGAATTTCTTATCATCAGTTTAATTCGTGGTAAAATCTAAAAGCAATGGATATCTACAAAATTTGTTTAATAATTTATTTAATAATGTTATTTATTCAAAACTAAGGGATGTCTTTATTAAGGAGCCTCCCAAAAGAAATGAGCCTTTTGTTTTTCCTTCTCAAATTTTCGATGTTATGTAGGAGGCACATTTTCTACAAAACACAATTTTTATAATATAGAAGTTATCCAATAGCTAACTCATTTGTAATAGATGTTATGAAGGTATAGTAGTATGGAATATTAAAATATATATACATATTATAGTATGTTATTTTTATATTATCAGTATACGAAATTTAAGAGACATCTTTTAAAATGTAGTAACTCTTGCATTTAATCTACAGGAGAACATTTGCATATTAAAAATTCAAATTTAAGATAGTTAATTTAAATATACGGCGCGAAATAACATATTATTGTACTATAAACACTACTTCCGGTTTAGGTTAGTTCAGCACTAAAATGCACCGCACTACTCTCGTAATAGGATAAATCTGTGCGCAGGCCAATATATTTAGTGTGGCCATGACGGTAATTACCGTACGTCTAGTAACACTGATGCCGAGCCTGGATAATGTTGCCATAGCCGGACATGTCAAAAAATTTTCTTTTTTTCTGACATTGCATAATCAATAAAATATTTATAGATATTATAAAATATGAACATACAATTATGATCATCTTTATGCCATATAAAACATATTCGGGATGGGTGGCATACTTCTACGTCAAATTTAAGATGTTGAATGTTTATCATAAGATATGTTTTCGTAGAAGAGAATAACGTAGTTGATTTCGCCAAAAATTTAATTACATGTAGCCAGAATATGTGTTACATATTGCCATAATGATTGTGATCTATTCTAGAAAAATATTCAATATCTGATGATCTCTACTAAAACTATAATTTAGAATCCTTCAAATACAATATGCTGAAATTGCCTTAAAACAGGAGTTAACACCAAATTATCTATTTCAGAACTATTGACATACGCATTTTTTTAAAGATATGCCAATGCCGATATTCAATGTTATGTTTGTAATCCACAGACTACCCTACATGTGAGCAAAAACATTTATAGTACAGACAAGTAACGCAGTACTATTTTTTTCAGAAAACATGTAACAAAATGAACAATAAAAGTTTCCTGTTTCACTCTTTTACAGAAAGACAGTATAACGGTCTCCCTCGATCCAATATGGAAGTTTTGCATGTCCTATATACGTCCCGATAAGGAACCCCAAACCTTTTTTAACCAACACTTCTTTAAGACTGATCGATTTAAAATTATATTAGCGGCACAACCAATTATTCCTTTGAATTTCTAGTTAATATTATGAAAATCATTGTACGTGAGAGACAGAGTAATGAAATATTAACAGATCGGAAAAAGTAAAAAACAATGGGGCAATTTTGCTTCTATTTTAAATTTATTTACAAAAGTATCAACACATGAATACTTTTATATTTCATCAAATTAGCATAATTAAAAAAAGGTATTTTTTACCTACACACAAATAAAACTTAGCTATTAATAAAACAATACATAGTAAAATTATATAGTTATAAAAATAAACAATGAGACAGTGACAAAATAAAACTGATTTAAAATAAAACAAATTTAGTGAAACCAAACAATGCAATATCTTCATGTCTTCATCCTATAAATCAATATCTTTAGCTTATTTTAGAAGGAGTTAACTTTTTGAGCTTACTACGTATGTATGTAATAATATTTAACAATTTTCTTGTTACATATTTAAAAAAAATGTCTTAATAAATCATATGAAAAATTCTAAGTTACTTCAAAAATATCAACATCTTATAGAAGAGTTTCACATAATTTGCTCCTCTGGATTCTGACCATCCACTACTGTTATGGAGTAATCTGGTTTCTGTGCTTGTGCAATATTTTCTTCGTGCGGAAGCTTCAGTTGCTCACTTATCCCCAAAAATAATATCTCATGTATTTTATATTCCGCAATCATTCGCTGTTTGTCAGGCATTATTCTCAATTTGTACTCAATATTTTTCACCAGCACATCAATGGGATCTTCAGGAACGTGTTTTGTAGGAACTTGTACATCCTCATTGGGTTCCTGTTTTATAGATTTAAGACAACTTCTAAGTATTGGTTTGGCTCTTATTTGCTTTACAATTAAATCATTTTCATAATTATCGTCATCGTAATTGTCAATTTCTCCCTCCTCACTATGGTAAGACATAGGGTCGACATTACTATCAGTTTCTATAATTTCAATAGTTCTGTCTACCTGCGCACCTTTCAGTCCTAGGAGTTTCTTTATGTTTTCTGCGTCATCTGGGAAGCTAGTGTCACCATCTTCATTTAATGAATCATCCTGTAATAAAACAAAACCGATATTACACAATTTTCACAAACAAGCAAATTAGAGTCAATAATATTAATCACCGTGGAGCACCCGGTAAAGAATTGGTCTCCCACTCTTCTCTGTAAGTTTTTGAGTGTCCTGTAATAGGCAGGTAATCAGCGATGAGCCTTTCCACCCATCCCGAATGTCTTGAATTTATATTGGCACAAAGAGGACAGCGTGCATGTTTATTATATGCAGCTGGTCTGCTGGCTATCCCATTTGTACTGTGTTGTCCAGTCATCTCTACTCTTAGCAAACCACCCCAGTCCCAAACATCTTATAAGTGTAGGATTTTGAGAAGGTAAAGGGGAAGGGAATAATTCTACCTATACCAGTGTTTGCCTAGCGCTTTGATTCTTGTGAATTCTACTGCATTACAGTTCTCCAGGAGGTACAGAAGTGCTTTTGCTATTTCAGTTAGTCCAATGGTAGTACTGTCTTTATTGCCATTAAAGCAATATGTGTGTGATTTGCAACAAAATAAATATTATTTTAATAGAAAAACATAACATACCTCAGAAAAAGCTGGAACCTCACAATATTTTTTTTCCAGTAGTAAACTAGAAATATATGTTGGGTCTTGATCCATTTTCTTATACTCTCTGAATAACTTGGGATGCGAACGCTCGAGATGTTTCTTCAAATTAGATATAGACTCCCTTTTATAATTTCTATTGCATCCTATGCATTTAGCCTTAGGTTTTCTCGGATGTAACTTGTAAAAGCGCCAGATACTGCTTCGAAGCGTGCGCTTATTAGTTTTTATTTCTTCTTTGTTATCTTCTTCATTCTAAATACATTTAAAAAAAGAACATATGGTTAGAACGCTGTTCAAACATGGAATTGCAAATTTGAAGCATAATATCTCTAGCTAATAATGCACATATTGGAGTTTATATTTGAACAAACAAATTATGTATTAAGAATTTTTGTATGGGTCATCAAGATGCAAAATACGCTCTGGAATAAATTGTTGTTTATGAGTAATAAATGAATAACTATTTATTTTTGCATAAAGGATGTGTGCATTGGATATATTGATATATACCTATGTATATGTATGCATTGGATATATAAGTATAGTTTTTATAATATGCTTATTAATATATGTATTATATGTATCAGGCTTCAATCACAGGTATAAACACGATATTTTAGGATGCGCCCTTGAAGTGAATATATTCCACAAAACGGCGCACTATAAATTGTCTAGTTATTATTATTATTATTATTGATAAACAAACTGTTCATTACTTGTTTCTCAATATGTACAATGCATACACCCCTGCTTAGAAATGCATTTTATGTTCCAAATATTTATTCGTATTTTGTATTTTGACGACCCATAAAACAATATTTATAATATACGAGTTCTTCGGTAGCCTGGAGGTAGAGTCTCGGCCTCGTGAACAAGGGGTGCGTGGTTCATTACCAGATACCGGCAAACTCCCCTTTCACGACACAAGCTTTTAGAAACTTACTGTGAAAGGTGCATAAGGTTGTATTTGAGTTTCTAACAAACAAAACCCAGATATATCTTTTTCTAAAAAAAAAATATCTTAGTACGCTACTTGTTCTAGTTGTGCGAATTGTCTATGTGTGGTATGCTATTTAAAATTGAAATTAATGTAAGAATATACGTACCACCAGGTATTCAACTTCTTGCATCTCATAACCATCTTTATCCTCAATGACGGTTTCCTAAAAAATCAACAGGAGGAAAATATTGATATTTGTGATAAAATAGATTCTATGAGAAGAATTTTATATGAGATTATATTTGTACATACCTGGTTATCATAATTAGTGTATATCGCGTTTTCATTTTCTAGCTCTCTTATTTCTCTTTTCACTTTATCTTGAGCATATATTGGTTCCTTCATTTCTTCTAATTGTTTCGCCATAAGTGGATGTTTCTTGATGATATGTTTTTTCAGGTTATTGTTAGAATCACAGTTGTATTCTACATGACATTTACAACAAACGGCTTTTTTGGTCCTAGGGTTGTAAACAAAGAATGCCCAAACTTTGCTCCGTTGTCGCTTCTTTCTTGTTACCTCATCAACATCATCAGGATTCATTTTGACTGTTGTATTTTTTGATTAATAATATTTTAAGGAGGAATAGCTTGGCCTCAATCTCTAAAAAATTAAAATTGTATTTGTACAAAATTCATGAGATTTATGAAATGTGTTCTTTCGTTCTTCGACATGTATACAAGCCAAAATGCGAAGTAAACAAGCGTTTTTCATTTAGAGCGATTTTATATCAATTGAGTTACCTTTCTGCAAAATTTACCATGATTTATATGTCGATGAGTAATGTTTTTTTTTGTAGCACTGTGTGTCAACATTGGAATTTATGAATCAAAAATCTTTAAAACAAAATCATTAAACATAATAAAAAATTAGTAATTTTGCAAAAACGTTGGTAGTATATACTAGTAACGCAGTACTAATTGTCTCAGAAAACATATTCCATAACTAACAACAAAACAAATGTTTGCTGTTTCATTCCTTAGCATCAAGATGGCAATGGTCTCCCTTGCTCCAATACAGAAGTATTATATACCTGACAAAGTCATAAAAGGAATATTTTAGAAACCAATGCTTGTTAAAGACAGAATGTTGTGAAATTATTTTAGCAGCACAATTTCATTGGCCGCATTACAAATTCTTCTTTTAAATTTCGGGGCTATACTAATAAAGTATTTGTACTACTACTACTACTACTATACCATTACGGCATATCCCACAAGTCGGGTAGCCAGCAGATCAACTGCATATAAAACATGCAAGCTGTCTTCTACGTGCCAATATAAAATCAAGACATTCAGGATGGGTGGTAAACCTCATCGCTGAATTTAAGATGTAAAATGTCTTATTTTTTCGAACACCTGCCTTTAACAGGACACTCGAAAACTTATGGAGAAGAGTGGAAGACCAATTCGTTACCGGGTGCTCCACGGGAAGTATTTGTAATCATGTTTAAATGTAATACCCGAATGAATTCAATAGTAGGTGTACCTATAGGTGGCAAACCAACTGTTTACATCATGATTCATAAGTTAATAACTGAGAAAGGCATAAACACAGAAACTTTGTATTTAGTACTAATTGATAAGGAATTCTATTTTTGCGATTTTGCTAATGACTTTGTAATATTGAATATAACTACACAATAAAATATTTATAAACAACTTTTCTTCCATTGATCTATGAAGATAATACAGGCAATAGTTTCACACTTTAGTAAAGTTTGAATGAGTAACAAACCTTTGCCGTCAATCACGCTTACCGTTGAACACGATGTCTTGTAAAATTCAGAAGTTTTCCGAATGTAGAATCTGTTTATGTTTAGAATTGATAATACTTCGGATTCTTCAGAAGCCCTTTTAGTATTTGGCGGGTAAATACCATCAAAATTATAGTAACGAATATTGTAAATACTCGTGGTAATATCTTCACTCGCGTAACAAGTAACACCCATAGAATAATAAATATACTAAAGTAACACCGTATCGGTAACAACTGTAACAAGAACGGTTCTTCGCTTTGGGTAACGCCAACGCTCAACTGTAAAATGGAAGTATGGAAGACAATAGAACCATTGACAATAAATTTTGGTTAAAAGTAGAGTTGGTCGTTATAACGAGGAACGCGTGATATATTAAATTATTTTTACGGAGCTTGGTAGCAGAATATCGATATATCACATCACACAATTATCGAGTGATTTCTGACGACGACCCGCTACTTCGTTCCGAACGACGTGAATTATCACAGATATCAAATTTTGTATGGAAAATTATTTAGATATTAATAATAGTGTTACTTATCACGCCGCCATACATTTTACTATGGACGACCATTTAGTAGTATTGTTCAGAATCTGAGTATTCGTTCTTATGCATTCGTTCTTCAACTTAACTCGAAGAACTAAATCCTCAATGCCAAATCTGTTCGGTCTTTTTCGTTCTTTTGGGAAAAATTACATTAAAGTACTATATTTTCAAAGAAACTAAGGTTTAACATCGCGTGGCAAATAAAGTCACGAACGAGATTTAAATCTTCGTGTGTGTTTTTTTTTTGGAAAAAAAACCTTAAGATACTCTATTTTCAAAGATACTAAGGTTTCATATTGCGTGTCAAACGTTGAGAACGAGATTCTTGGATTTAAATCTACGTGTTATTATTTTGGAAAAAACGCCATTGGAGTATTCCATTTTCAAAGGAATTAAGGTTTTATATCGCGTGTCAAATGTAACAAACATGATTCAAAGATTTAAATCTTTGTGAAGTTGTTTTGGTAAAAATACCATTAGAATACTCTATTTACAAAGAGACTAAGGTTTAAAATCGCGTGACATATATCACAAACGAGATTTAAGGATTTAAATCTTCGTGTCGTCTTTTGGGAAAAAGGCCTTTAAAATACTTTATTTTCAAAGAGACTAAGGTGAAAATCGCGTGACAAATTCCACGAACGACAACGAATGTAAAGAACGAATTGTTTTGAAGAACGATGTCTCAAGTACCGATTACTGAAAAAGAACTGGATTTACCAATACTAAAAAATATTGACAAAATACCATAGACAATAAAAGTGTAAATCGAAAAATGGATACAACATAAAATAATAAACTTACCATTAATTTAGTTTTACACTTGCTTTTTCATTTAACCCGTTGTTTAGAATATGCATCTTTATATTATTACACCATCAACGCATATCTCTCCAGTGGGGTAACCAGCCGGTTTACTGCTTGTAATAAACATACAGGCTGTCCTCTTTGCAGCATATCGTCGTTGCATATTTAAAAAAGGATATGGCTAATTCCTGTTCAAAACAACCAGACCACGTTGCTCAATGTCTTAGATTTTTTTTATACTTTGCCTGTCAATAGCTTGATATGTTGAGACTTTCAAACAAGTATTATTTTTTTTTTACTCTCGAAATTTTTTTTTGGCGGCCATTTTTCTAAGGTGCCGAGGGGGATTTTTAATGAAAATAGATCTTTAGAAAAATTGTTATATCTTTTTTATTTATCAACATATCGAGATAATTTAAAATATACATTTAAAGTACAAAATTTTCCAGTTTTAAAAATGTTAATTTCAAAACACGA
Organism: Athripsodes cinereus; assembly: GCA_947579605.1. Taxonomy (NCBI): domain Eukaryota; kingdom Metazoa; phylum Arthropoda; class Insecta; order Trichoptera; family Leptoceridae; genus Athripsodes; species Athripsodes cinereus. Next base: position 25,189,968 of record OX388319.1, on the reverse strand, counting down.
TATTTTTTAAACCACTTGGACTATATAAAAACAATTTTTGTGGTTTATTAACTGTTATAAGTTAATGCTATTTTCAAATTTTCATGAAAAAAAAATTAACCGGTTTTTAGATATATAGTCTTAAAATATGGATTTTTGGGTCGGAGGGGTGTCGTTATTATAATGAAAAAAAAATTAGCTTTACTTTTGGACATTCCATATTTCTTTGTCTGATAATACTATAAAGTACTTATTCACAAGAAAAAAATCAATTGTGATTATTACTTTTATATATTTAAAAATTTCGTGTAAAAATCGCCTTTTTTCATAAAACATATAATGACCGTGAGATGAATTTTTGGTATTTATTAAAATACTATATACAACCAAATACGGTCGCCGTGACTAAAATATCAGCCACAAAATAATCCATACACATATTGTACATACGATGTTCACCCGCCGTGTTCTAAACGCTATAGTGTAAGGTTATATGACAAAATGTAAACTCAATATCCACGCACTGCAACTAATTTGAGAATGCGTGATGTTAAGAACACAATGTAAAGGAATAATGTCTACGCGTCGGACCCAAATTGCCACTGAATGATGTATAGTACACTTAGTGTACCCAAAGAAGTAGCGGTTATAGAAAAAGTTATCTCAAGGTCTTGGTCGTATAATAAGTTGACAGTTGTCAAAACAATACCAGTGTTGCTCAACATTGCACAGAAGGGGTATGAACAAGATGAAATTAAAATGTTCGATCTTGATAGAGTTAAGTGTTAACTCATTTCTATGAGTGATAAAAATTATATAATATTCATACCTGTTTTATCAACAATGTGAATTATGTATATTTTTTTTTTAAATATTTACCATCTTTTTTACTCTTACTCCAACATCGGTATGGAATGGAAAGTATATTAAAAAAAAACATACACATACATAATGTAAAACAATTTAATGTACATAAACAAGAATGATTTTGAAATAAATTATGTAATTTCTGTTGCAAATTCCTGCAGGTAGACTGGTCTAATTAGATGCAAGATATTGTAAAAATTGGTCAAATTTCACTTCATGATCTAATGGTGTCTTCAAAAAATGGTTTTAATTAAATCAATTGGTCATTTCCATTTCAATTTGCATATCTTCTTACTGTCCCAATTTTCTTATTTGTTTTAATCTGAAAATAAATAGAAAATATTATTCATTAAATAACTCTTTTTTCTTTGCAAATAATTTTATTTATTTATTTGTTTTATTCTTCTTGCACATCATCATTCATAGGTATAACAAATTAAATAAAGCAGTACACACAAGAAAAAACACAAGAACTTCCATTTCTTATAGGTATATGTGTAATGAATAATACTTACGCCTTTATTTTCAAACTTTGTTGGGTATGGTTAATAACACTATTTTGGATAAAAGTGTCTACTTCCTTCACAGTGCATGTCTTGTCTGCAAGATTGCATATATCTAAAAACATCAAAATACCAAATATTAAAAAATATTTTTACTCAAAGAAAATTAATTTACGTACATAATTATATCAGATACTGCCGCACAGTTTGACAACCATTTAAGGTCCATTAAACGAGTGGGGCCATATTGGAACAATGATACTAAATGCCAAGCCATTTCAAAAATGCAATTTATCTGATTATTACAACAAATTTGGCATTGATTCGTCAATATTTTAACCAAATTTTACCAATATCATTTGCCAGCTAGCTGGTGGTATCAATTTCTTTAATTTTTGTAGTTACATAAATATTATAATTATAAAACAATATCTCCTACCTTCAGAATTCAATCAACATCTCGCACTCATAATGACGATGATCTCCGAAATACTTTATCACTTATTACAACGTTTTCGCAATCAACGCCATTAATAATTTTACGACAAAACAACGATGCACCACAGATAGAATGCAGCTTCAACGAAACATGTCGTCTTTTATTTTCGTTTGTCGTTCGGATTTCTCCGTGTTCACGATATCTGTTGAGATGCGCGCGCGCGCGCTATGGAATATGGAATGTAGCTGTGACTAACCTTCCCCATTTTTAAGAACCGTTTAACAAAAAGTGTGCGCCCTGATACCAATTTGATCCCGGTGTAGGAAAACGAGTGTAGTGAATGTTCTCTAACTGATACCAAAATGGTTGTATGATAGCTGTCCCAGTGAACTTCGTACCGCCTAAGAATCAATGAATGATTACATACATACATCTTCTTCTCCCTGTCCTAGTTCCTAGTTCAGTCGGGGTCCCATTTCCCCTAGGTATCCCCTCCAGAGAACCCCTGCCATCACTGCTTCCAGGACCTCTAGCCACCCCAAACCAAGCCTTTCAACACACAGGTTCGACACCTGCCCTTGCCAGCTTCTTCTATGGCGGCCCACCGGTCTTCTGCCCTCTCCAACTGACTTTATGAATGATTAATATTATTAATCTCTTTACAAACTCCCGTAATTGTCCAAGTGTGTCGTCGTAGGTATAGTGTAAAAAAATAAAATTCATTTGGAACTTTCGCAGTATAGCGGCCCCACCCGTTGGCTTTTTTCCATAGAAAAAGTAATATTTTCGAAACATGACGAAATTGTTGCCATATGTAGAATTAATTCATAAGTTCCATTAATTTTTTTTATAAAGACAATTCACACATATCGAGCTCGTCCCAAACTAAGATATGAATCTTGTATTATAGATACTATGGGTAGGATTTTGGATGTCAAATGGTATGAACATGTTACAAATGATGCTGTGCACCGGCGCACTCAGCAGAGACCTGTAATCTCCGTAATACAGGAGAGACGATGGTCCTGGCTGGACATGTTTTGAGAATGCCTAATGATAGTTGGCCAAAAAGAGCACTGTTCTTCCGTCCGCAGAGGTTCCGTCGGCCTGGGCGTCCCTCTTTCACAATACACCGTTCCTATGACAATGATATCAGAGCGCAAGAAATGTCGTGGAAAGAGGTGACGAAATTGGCACAGAGACGCTCTGAATGGAGGGGGCTGGTTTCTGCCCTGTGCTCCCGAGAGGAGCGTTGAGGGCGATATTGATGATGATTATGGCTACTAACGCGACGTTACACACATATACAATGCACTATACACACATATATGTAACACCCAGACCCAGGACAATTTGAAAAAGGTCATTCTTCACTTTGCCCTGGCCGGGAATCGAACCCGGGACCTCGTGACTCAAAGGCAAGAGCGTTACCTTCGCGCCCCACCGACCGACATGAACAATTGACTTAACTCAGATTTGTTTATAAATTATCTGCTGTACGTAATATAATTATGTACCTAGGTACTAATTTTAGGTAGATACCTATTCATTTTAAATTTATAAAAATTCTTTCCACGATTTTTTCAAAATCGAAATATCAGAATCACAGATGTTAAATTGTATGGATTACGATTCTAATTTGAAAATGTATAGAAAAATTATTCTTTAAATAGGCCAATCTATAAAAAACTTCATCGATGATTTTGTATATTCTCCATAATGCATTATTTATTGGAATGAAAAATGTATGGCGTAAATAATTTTCTTCGTATTTTTTCTTACCGTGAATTTGTAAGATGTTTTAATAGCCTATAGTTTATTCCGGGCGTAGAAGAATCCAACAAATCAGAGATCATTCAAATCGGTACAGTCATTCTTGAGTTATAAGTGTCGTAACACACACCACTTCCTTTTATATATAAGATATAATAGAATATCAATGTTTACCAAAATATAGTGTAATTATAACTCAATATAATGTTTTTTAAATTATTTCGCTACGGTTACAAACAAAAAAAATATTACGGATTTTGTATTGATTTCTTTTTACAAAAAAAACCCGCGGGAAAAATTTCATATCCCAAAAAACACTCCGATATCACTCATATAATTCCTGCCACTTATCAATAAGAATACGTTTAATGTGATATAAAATTTTCAAAAGAAAAAGTTCAGTCCCTTTTCAGATATTTAGTTTCAAAATTTGCATTTTTTCACATAAGAGCAAAGTTTGACTAGTCATAGAAAAAGAAGGACTATCTTAAATTCATCTGCATTGCTTCCGAGGATAGTGACATAAAATATCTCTGTAAGTAAAAAATATGAGTGATGATACTTTTTGTTTTCATTCTAAAATAATGATCCGAAAATGAGAAATTTTCAATTTCAGAATTGTAAACTTGAAGCAAAATTTAGTCATTTTTTCGATAGATGCCGATGATCAATAATATTTTTAAAACTAGAAAATTTTGTACTTAAAATGTATATTTTAAATTATCTCGATATGTTGATAAATAAAAAAGATATAACAATTTTTCTAAAGATCTATTTTCATTAAAAATCCCCCTCGGCACCTTGGAAAAATGGCCGCCAAAAAAAAAATTTCGAGAGTAAAAAAATAATAATACTTGTTTGAAAGTCTCAACATATCAGGCAATTGACAGGCAAAGTATAAAAAAAATCAAAAACATCGAGCAACAATTTTTCCATTTTTTGGTTGTTTTTGTTTGGAATCATACATATGTGAATTTATAAATGTTATGACATGTATAGAATAAACCGCTTATAATGACATAACCATTTTATAAAGTGATTCTTAGTATCAAATTTCAATACTTAAAGAATAATATTACATGCCAATAAAAATGTGCGCAAATGTCTCTTTTTGAATATGCAACGACAATATGTTAAAGTGAGTCGATAGTCCACTAATTATTCCACAGGTGTGGGAGACGTCGTAATGAAGTATTGATAAACCTAAATAAGTAAAACACAATGGAGCAATTTTATTTTCTATTATGCTTTTATTTACAAAAATATCAACACAAGAATACTTTTATATTTAATCACAGTCACATAAAAATAACTAAAAATGTATTCCCATATATCTAAATAGAACAACTTCTTCTTGTTTAATTTCATGGCAATTCACCCCCAATCGAGTGAATAGTAAAAATAGAGTTAATGGTATAATAGATAATAATATTATGTTAGGGTAACAATAAACAAAAGAAAATGACAAAACAAAACTGTTTCAAAATAAAACAAACTATCAGTAAGAATAATGAAAAACTAATTTATTGTATCGTGTGTTAATATGAGAGTACTTCGACAATTTGTTTTTTTTTTTTTTTAAAAGATATATCTGGGTTTTTGTTATAAACCCAAATACAACCTTATACACCTTTCATGAAAGGGGAATTTGCCGGCACCTGGGATCGAACCACAGACCTCATGTTCATAAGGCCGAGACTCTACCACCAGGCTACCGACGAACTGTTGATTGAACAAAATTCTTTTTGATATATAAATTCATTTATTCATTCTTTACTGTACATTGATTACAAACAATTACATAAGAGGTATACATTCAAATTAAATACTATCAATGTAATTACTAGCTGACTCAGCAAATGTTATTTTACCATATACCTACATTATTTCTAGATTACTACTATCACTATTAAAAAATTGGGGTTGATGGTAGAAGGGTGAAAATTTAGGGCTGTATGTATTTTTTAATGCCTCACCATAAAAAAATATAGTCCAAAAAAAAAACGGGGTGGACTACCCTTAACTTTTAGGGGTATGAAAAATAGATGCTAGCCGATTCTCAGACCTAATCGATAAGCACACAAAATTTCATCAAAATCGGTCCAGCAGTTTCGGAGGAGTACGATAACAAACACCGTGACACAAGAATTTTATAGGTATATTAGATATTATATTTTTAACAGATAAAAATAATACAACATGGATAGTAAGTTGATACTATTTTTATTTTCTTATCTTCCCATTCCAAATGTTTTTATGTTTTATGGCACATATGGGAAGATTTGTTTACTTTCATAAATATTAATGTTCTTCGCTGTTTGTAAATATCTTAAGCTTATTTTACAAGGACTTGTAAGCTTTTTGAGCTTACTATGTGTGTAAGTAATAATTTTTGACATTTTTCTTGTTACTTTTTTCTTAATTGACTTGAATGACTGACTATGTATATTGTTACTTAAATTTAAAACACCTTATCGCAAAGTTATTAAAGTGAAATCAATCATATTTGACATACTTTAAATAAACTGCTTAGAAGGAGTTGACTTTTTGAGCTTACTACGTATGTATGTAATAATATTAAACAATTTTCTTGTTACATATTTAAAACAATGTCTTAATAATCATATGAAAAATTCTAAGTTACTTCAAAAACACCAACATCTTATAGAAGAGTTTCACATAATTTGCTCCTCTGGATTCTGACCATCCATTACTGTTATGGAGTAATCTGGTTTCTGTGCTTCTGCAATATTTTCTTCGTGCGGAAGTTTCAGTTGCTCACTCATTCCCAAAAATAATATCTCATGTATTTTATATTCCGCAATCATTCTCTGTTTGTCAGACATTATTCTCAATTTGTATGCAATATTTTTCACCAGCACATCAATGGGATCTTCAGGAAGGTATTTTATAGGAACTTCTATATCCTCATTGGGCTCCTGTTTTATAGATTTAAGACAACTTCTAAGTATTGGTTTGGCTCTTATTGGCTTTACAATTAAATCATTTTCATAATTATCGTCATCATAATTGTCAACTTCTCCCTCCTCATTTTGGTAAGACACAGGGTCGAGATTATTATCAGTTTCTATAATTTCAATAGTTCTGTCTACCTGCGCTCCTTTCAGTCCTAGGAGCGTCTTTATGTTTTCTGCGTCATCTGGGAAGCTATTGTCATCATCTTCATAAAACGAATCATCCTGTAATAAAATAAAATAAATTTATACCCTTTACAGATTTTATTTATAACAAGCGGTCCTCACCGGCTTAATATCTTTGGAATGATGTTTGTTTCTAACTTTTATACTAGCTGACCTTCTTTTTGTCATTCTTATACATTAAGCCATATACTAATATCGCTAGTAAAAAATAGGAGTTGATGGTAGAAGGGTAAAAATTTAGGGCTGTATGTATTTTTTAATGCCTCACCATAAAAACTAAAAAAAAAATCTGGGTGGACCACCCTTAACTTTTCGGGGTATGAAAAATAGATGTTGGCCGATTCTCAGACCTACCCGATAAGCACACAAAATTTCATCAAAATCGGTCCAGCCGTTTCGGAGGAGTATGATAACAAACACCGTGACACGAGAATTTTATATATTATAGATATGTGACTCTTACTGAATAATTGTAATGTAATGTAGTCAAATGTACCTACTTTGTAATGCAATGTAAAAAGGTTTAAAAGCCTTTTAATGTGTTGAATAAATAAATTCTTGAACTCTATACCCTTAGGCCATGTCCCAGGTGGGATAGGTCGAGAGTATGGAACTCCTTATAGATCTATCCTTATATACTTCTTTTACACAGAGACAAGTGTGAAAGTAATTATATGTGGCGTACCTCCTCAGTATATAAATAGTAGACATTGCAAATAAAAAAGATATTTAAGATGGACATTTTATATTGTCTGCAAAATTTTATCAGCTACGTCCAGTTTCACACTAATTGGTATTCCTCTCGTTGTCTTACCTGCATAGGTGAGTCCAGGTAAGCAGATCCATTTCCATAGTCGGGAGGCTCGTTTAAATTGACTAACGGATGTCTCTTAATAACGTGTTTTTTTAAATTACTAATAGACGACTTATACGAGATTCTCTTATGGCACACATTGCAACAGGCAACACTATGATTCAAGACTCGATAATGTTGCCATATGAAACTTTTTCTCTTTGGTTTGTTTATTTTTCCAACATTCTATACAATAAATAATTAGACAATACAAGAAAATTTTATAAATTTGTTTATTTTTACAAAGTTGATCTGAATGTCCGACCACAATTCTTACTTTCAACTAAGAAGTACCTACCCACCTGCACGTAATTATTCTTTTTATGCACAAGCTTAATTTAAATATTATTTTATGTATGTACCGAATTAATTTGTAGAATTTATGAACTAAATCAGGGGTCTTTAAACTACGGCCTGCAGAAGAATATTTTGTAGACCCTTGTACTTATAAATTGATCCATTTTGAGTATGTACACACTGAAAAAATATTTTGTAAGCCTGATTAACTAAGCAATGTTACAATGATGTGAGTGAATGGACAAGGAAAATATTATTTTATTTTCTATGACTTTTAAGTAATACTATATTGCTTGTAGTAGGCTAAAATTATAATTAAGGCAGGCGATGAGATTTGCCACCCATCCTGAATGTCTTGATTTTATATTGGCACGGAGAGGACAGCTTGCATGTCTCTTGCATACAGATGGTCTGCTGGCTACCCCATTTGTGGGATATGCTGCGATGGTATAGTAGTAGTAGTAGTTTTATGATAATAATAATTTATAATTAGCCCCTTATTATTTTTAAAATAAAATTTGTGCAGAGAATTATAACAAAAAAAAATATAAAAAAAATGTCAATGGATTTTTTTTTATACAGGTAATTAATTTAGTATTTTTTATCAATTTTTTTAGTCATAATTGAGGGATAAAACTTTTTGAATAAAATAAATATCTCACCAAATGACCTAATTACCGTTTTTATTTGATTTATATAATATTAGGAACTTATTTATTGAATGACTAATGAGAAAACGAGTAATGTAATAATATCGAGGGGTGAAAGGCTATTTGTTTTAAGCGACACTTTTGCCGAAAATGAGTTTTATATATGGTCGGAATCGGCAAATTTTTCTGCGTCGATTGGTCTAGGTTTCGAGTCAATCGGAGTACTTTTTTGGCGCTTGAACAAAAAAAAAATAGGTCTAATTTCTCAAACGTGATGTATGATCTGACATCAAATTTGTCACTTGATTTAAACACTTCACTTAAACCATTCATTAATACTGATTAATACAGACTATTGGAGCATAAGCTATTTTTCTTTCTTCCAATTTGCAGATAGATGGTAGTTAAAGCTTTTTTCCGTGTGTGCAAATTGTCATAAAAAGTACCTTAAACCGTTTTGCCCTCTTCTGCTATTTCTCTGCATTGTCGTTTCATACATTTAGCCGATATTTAAAAAAGTAGTGCATGTCGCATGAACCGTTTTCGCTGCAACCGTTTGCACCAACTTTTGACTGTTCAACCAATTTTCTATTTCGTAATATTGATAATGATGGTCGTTTCAACTTTTTCGTCTCATTTTTATTTTTGAAAACATGTTATTTGAGACAAATAATAATTTTAATAATTTCATCTCTATTTATCTATTTTTTGGTTTTTGTTTTTTCGATAAGATTATGTTTGTTTTAATAATTATACCAGTGCATTGTTTTATTAGCTATTATAATATTTTTCCAGATTTCTCATTGTAACAATAAATATTATTGACAACAATTCTTTTACTTGTTTAATAAAAAATATCATAATTAATGTTTTTATGTTTTCTTTTAAACCCAAGATTCACTTAGCATTACGACAAAAATTATTTTGTATCAACTACCTAGTTTTATAAAATCCTTTTAGGAGGAGGATGTAAAACAATTAATTAAGAATGTTATTGTTGCTTAAGTCACTGTTCCTGTTTCCGTTTATCTATCAGCTTGTAGTTAAAACAAATAGCCTATTTCAATTATCTTTGGTCAATGTCAGATAAATCGTTATTCCTTCCACTAATTAATTACAGCGATGTCGCTTAAAACGTTTTTCCCTTCATTAATGTTTTATGCCGTTGGTGGTTGAATCATTTTTCCTGACTCCGGATAAAAGCCAAATTGTATTAAGCGACACATAATTTGGATGTTTTGAAGGTATTATTACTGAAAATTATGCCAAAATATGTGTTGATTTTTTTTAAACATGCTGTTCTTAGAACGTTTTTAAATAGGACTAATCGTTTTTTTATAATATTTTTTTTTCTAAAAAAAATAACTTTAAATTGCTCTCCTGTAAAGTTCACAAAATGTCGCTTAAAACAAATAGCCTTTCACCCCTCGATATGTATGTAAGCACGCGCCTATAAAAATACCTAGAAAGCAATGGAATTTATACCGATTAGTGATACGTATAAAATATCGGGTAAAAATATAATAGGCAGGTAGGTAGGTACTTCTATTGACAGATTGGAACTAGTGTTGGTAAATCCAGTTCTTTTTCAGTAATCGGTACTTGAGACATCGTTCTTCAAAACGATTCGTTCTTTACATTCGTTCTCGTTCGTGGAATTTGTCACGCGATTTTCACCTTAGTCTCTTTGAAAATAAAGTATTTTAAAGACCTTTTTCCCAAAAGACGACACGAAGATTTAAATCCTTAAATCTCGTTTGTGATATATGTCACGCGATTTTAAACCTTAGTCTCTTTGTAAATAGAGTATTCTAATGGTATTTTTACCAAAACAACTTCACAAAGATTTAAATCTTTGAATCATGTTTGTTACATTTGACACGCGATATAAAACCTTAATTCCTTTGAAAATAGAATACTCCAATGGCGTTTTTTCCAAAATAATAACACGTAGATTTAAATCCAAGAATCTCGTTCTCAACGTTTGACACGCAATATGAAACCTTAGTATCTTTGAAAATAGAGTATCTTAAGGTTTTTTTTCCAAAAAAAAAAACACACACGAAGATTTAAATCTCGTTCGTGACTTTATTTGCCACGCGATGTTAAACCTTAGTTTCTTTGAAAATATAGTACTTTAATGTAATTTTTCCCAAAAGAACGAAAAAGACCGAACAGATTTGGCATTGAGGATTTAGTTCTTCGAGTTAAGTTGAAGAACGAATACATAAAAACGAATACTCAGATTCTGAACAATACTATTGGAACAGTCACAATCACTCGATATATTGTTAGGTATTTTACAACAAGCCCGATAACAATGAAATATTAAAAAAAAAACATTAATAATAAACGAATCGAGTTTACGAGTGATTATCTGCATTCCTTATCATTAAACTTACGCCAGTTTTAAATCTTACAGGTCTAGTATATTTTCTGGTTCTGTAGAGATCGATATCGGGATGTTTGCTCGCGAGATGTTTCCTTAAATTTGTGGATGACGACGAGTGGCTAAACGCCCTGCCGCAAGTTTTGCATGTCGCAAATCTTTCGTCCACATATTCGAAATATTTCCATATTCCGCTCGGTCGGACCATCATCAACTTTACGGATACCGCATTTTTATAGATAGGTACAACCATTATCACTAATAACAATTATTATAACAAATTGTTATGTTATTATGCGACCGACGCAACACTGCTCTGTATTTCATTTGACATTTGAAAGCCACAGACAAAATGTGTATGATGCCTAACGCATCAATATATAGATAAAAGTTGTAGTTAGCTATCTAAAGGATTATTATATCTTATGGATAAAGTGATGGTTAAATTTATTTGCCGCATCAATCTAAAACTATCCAGTGGATAGCTATCCACCAGTCTTAAATGTTGGCTACACTGAAATCGCATGTTTTGTCTATGGTTTTAGCTTGATCTTCGTTTGGCGCCAAATTTGCTCCCATTCCATAAATATTTATTATTTGCAATTCAAAAGAGATTTTAATATAAAAATAAATTTGCATAATTGTAAAAATATGCTTCCAGGTAAAGAAAAAAATATTGTTAAATATATTTTTACACATATTACGAAATACTTTGCGTGAAAACAACAATCATAGCTCGAAACATTACATAAGGATTTTATTTTTGTTGTTTTTTAGTTATAATTCCGTTTTAAGTATTTTTTTGTAGTTTATTAATATATTCTACCACATTTTGAATACATTTTTATACAAAATATTATACATTTTTGTTGTTGATAAAACATGCATAATAATCTGATAATGCCATCTACCGTATATACCTAAAAGTATTACGTGAATCGATTCTACGAAAACAAAAATGGCGGTTATGTCATCTTTCCTTCAAAGTAATCACTGCGTTATTTGTAGAATATTTTCTTTGAGATGGTTGAAACAATGATTTAACATCATTTTTAAACATAATACGACATTGTTGAACATCAAAAAATACTCATACTCGATGTATGTAGCAAAAACAACACATAACGCATCCTTCACAGCTGTTCACAAACTACGCCATTTTGATAATTGGGACGATTTATCCCAAGGTTAAATTTTATCCACCACTTAAAGGTGTAGTTAAAAATGGCGTCGTTTATCCTAGGGATAGGCCGTATCTTTACATTGATGCGGCAAATATCCTAGAGATAGGCTTATCCTTAGGTTAAATTTATCTATCTACAGATTGATGCATTGGTATGATTGCGCTACACGTACAACATTGAGTTAAAATCTTGTGGATATGATATTACGTGTCCAGAGGGATATTATGTGATACTTGTAAGACTGAAAGGGCGAGTGGCGAAAGTACGAATTTCACTATTAAAATAAGAATGGAATTGATTCTTTCAATCGATATTAATTTGAAAAAAAAAATTGAATTTTTAGATGAATATTAATTATAAGTTTGTATCGAACCTATAAACAACTCTGAAAGTGATATGTGTGGGATTTATAACAAATATTATTTTGATAGAAAAACATACATACCTCAGACAATGCTGAAACATCACCACCTTTTGTTGACAGTAGTATACTGGGAATATATTTTGGGTCTTGATCCATTTTCTTATATTCTTTGAATAACTTCGGATGTGAACGTTCAAGATGCCTTTTTAAATTAGATATAGACTCCCTTTGATATTTTTTATTGCACCCTATGCATTTAGCCTTAGGTTTTCTCGGATGTATCTTGAAAAAGCGCCAGAGATTGCTTCGAAACGAGCAACGCTTATTATTTTTTTTAACTTCAATGTTATCATCTTCATTCTAAATATATTGAAAAAAAGAAAATATGGTTAAAACGCTGGTCAAACACGAAATACGCAAATTTGTAGCATAATATCTACAGCTAATAATATAATGTAGCTAAAAGCATATTGGAGTTTATATTTGAAAAATTTATGTAGAGTTATGTAAGAATGTACAATGTACATACTAGGTATTCAACTTCTTGCATCTCAAATCCATCTTTATCCTCAACGGTAGTTTCCTATAAATAGACAAAATTAAAATATTGCTATTTGTAATAAAATGGATTATATGAAAAGAAGTATAAACGCGATAATATTTTTACATACCGGGTCATCACCTTCTGGATCCTTTGATTCAATTTTCACTTTATCTTTAGCGTAAATTGGTTCCTTCATTTCTGCTAATTCTTTTGCCAAATGTGGATGTTTTATAACGATATGTTTTTTTAGGTTATTATTAGAATCACTGTTGTATTCCCCATTACACTCACAACAAACAGCTTTTCTAGTCCTAGGGTTGTGAACAAAGAACGCCCAAACTTTACTTCGTTGTCGCTTCTTTCTTGTTACCTTATCTACATCTTCGGGATTCATTTTGATTGTTGTATTTTTTTTAATATTTCAACTAGGTCCACCTAAAACTATAAAACAATTTAGGTAAGGTAACAAACGTCTTTCATTTAAAGTAGAGGTTCTCAACGGGGGGGGGGGGGTGGCAGAGAGCTTAGAGAGCATTGGAGGACGCTAGAGGAATGCAGTGAGGCGGTAGTGGTGAATTCATTAATCGTAATTCGTAGGTAAGTCATTTTATAAAAATCTACCGAATTACTACGTTCGATAGGAATCATTGCATTTAGATCTTATAAAATAATCATTGAGATCTATACCACATTGTAAAAATGTTAACGATTTGTAGAGCCAAAATGGCACATGCATTAAAAGAATGCATCTACAGTCTGTCAAAAAAGAGTTGATCGTGGGTAAAACATAAAACACAAATTATTTACACTGGCAACACCTTGAGTTCTGTCATTCGTGTGTTGTTTGACGTCGAGGTTAGCTAGCGTTCCGGTGAAATTTGTGTTTTTAACCTTTTTTTGATATTTAAAGACTTAACAAATATGAATAAAACAATTCGAAGTGGATCTGGAAAAATCATTTTTAGTGTATATTCCCAGTGTTTAGCAGAATTCGAAGGTAAAAAACTACCAACGGATATCAACAATGTTTTCGAGCGAACATCTCAATTGACTGTTAAGTACGGTCTTAATTGAACTTAATATAGCATTTTCATGATTAATTAAAACATTATAATATTCATTAGATCACATTTGAGTATATTTAATTTGTTTTTAATTCATCGAATGATGAAAGATGACAGAAGGATGACAGCTTGTTTTGACCGTTGAATGACAAAACACGGTAAACGCGTTTTATGTTTGACGAAACAGTTGTATTTCTATTATAACAAATTACTATTCAATTCTGTGCCTTCTTTGATCATATCAAATGTAATCAATTTACTTATAGTACCAAATTATTTTACCGTATATTAGAATTATATTAAGTATAGAATTAAATGATTGTTTATATGGAATGTATAGGTGACTCACTTATATGAAGATCCTGTGTTTCTAGGAAGTTTAATGACTGTATTGCTGACAGATTTTAATGTTTTTTTTCCAGGAATATCTGTGAGTTCTGTAAGAAGAATAATAAAAGAAGGAAATGTAAATGAGGGCAAATTTACTACGCCAGGTAAAAATAGGAAAGGGCGTCCATTAAAAGATTTGGACAATTTTGATATCTGCTCCATTCGGCAGAAAGTGCATTTTTTTACATTGTAAAAAAAGAGGTGCCTAGTTTGAGAAGTTTGTTACAAGTTGTGCGGGACGATCTTAACTTCGACGGAAGTCATGAACACCTACGAAAAATCTTAATAAAAATTGGATTTTCTTTTAAGAAGTGCTCGTCAAATAGAGCGGTCCTGATGGAGAAACCGAATATTGCCGCGAAAAGGGAAAACTATTTAAAAATTATTATGGACAATAGAAGGCTACCAAAAGAACTTCAAAAGAATGTTATTTATCTTGATGAGAGCTTTATTCACCAATCTTATAAAGTGAAAAAATGTTGGCAGTCAATTGATGTTCCTGGTGTGCGTGAAGACGTGAGCAAAGGTAAAAGGCATATTATTGTCCACGCAGGAAGTGAAAAAGGGTTTGTCCCTAATGCCCTATTAATCTTTACAGGCACAAATAAGAATGAAGATTACCACTCGGAGATGAATACGCATAACTTTAAAAAATGGATGACGGAAAAGTTAATTCCTAATGTGCATGAACCGTCCATTATTGTGATGGATAACGCTCCGTATCACAGTGTAGTTATAAATAAATCGCCGACATCTGCATCTCGCGTAAACGAGATTAAAACGTGGCTCGTGGAAAACAACATTTATTTTGACCCTGAATTGCGGAAACCGCAACTCTTGTCATTGGTTCAAAAACATAAGCCGGATCCAATATACGAGATGGACCAGATTTTGGAGGATCATGGTCATGTGGTAGCTCGGCTGCCACCTTACCACTGACCTCAATCCAATTGAGCTTATTTGGGCACTTGCCAAAAGAAAAGTTGCTCAAAAAAATGTTGGAGGACAAAATATTGTCAATTTGATGACAGACGCATTCAACAGCATTACTGATGATGATTGGAAAAACTGCTGCCAACATGTGAATAAAATTGAGAAAGAATATTATGATCGCGGTCTCACGCTGTATGAAAATATGGACGACCTCATAATACAAGTGAATGGTGACAGCGACTCTGACTCAGATATTTCTGAAGTCGAGTATTTAGACTCTTGTGACTCTGATATGGGAGTTGAATATTTAGACTCTTCCGATCCCGATGGCTGTCATGAGGTAGAGTTTTTAGGTTCCGATTACGATTAGGTATTTTTTATTTTTTTTAATTACAAGTTATCCACATTTTGAATATTTTATTTAAATTATTTTTAGTACTAGTGTTCAAGTTTTTTTTTAATTACAACAACTTTGCCACATTTTTTTTAAGTATTATTTATATTACTCATTAAGTCTTTTTGAAATTATAACAAACCGTAGATATTTTTTTTTAAATTTATATTAAGTATTTTAGTTTTAGTTATTGAGTTTTTTTTTAATTATACCAACTTATACATATTTTTAAAATTTGTTTATTTTTAGTATAGGTATTTAAGTTTTTGTTTTAATTTTAACAATTTGTACCTATTTTTTTTTTATTTTCAGTGTTTTTATTAAATAGCTTTATATCATAATTCTGAATCTGTTTTATTTTCCCTTTAATGTTAAATATTACAGTCGATAGTATATTCTCATGGATCTGCGACTGTGAGGCCGTAGATGATATTTATCACTATGCAGCCATTCAATCGGTATAATTGTATAAGGTTGTATTTGGGTTTATAACAAAACCCAGATATATCTTTTTTTAAAAAAAAAAAATATGTCTCTGAGAGTAAAAAATCTAAGTATTTTTTCTGAAAGATTTAGAGCAAAGTATAATGTCATATCTAAAAAAGTGATTAATAAAAAAGAACAAAGAGTCTGGAACGAAATGTATGTACGAGAACTCTGAAGGAACAAAAAATGTACAAGGTAAAAATATTATTTTCATTAATTTCACTGTGAACTTACATTAAATTTTGTGAAACCTTCTTCAAAAACTTTTGCATATTGCAATGTCTTTATTTTATATTATATCTTACTGTGGATGGGCGTGTAGCCCGAAAACTGATTTAAAGTTCTTAAAGAACAAATATTGTAGTAAAATACAGCGAATTTTATTTTGTTAACTAATATATTAAATATATTTTAATTATTAAAATTTAAAGTTTGAAACAAGGGATTATTTCATTTTATTATTTAAAAAAAATGTTGCTTACAAGGTTTTGATTTTACACAGTTAATGGTTGAATAGGGTTACCATGTGAACGATAACAGCGCCCTCAATTATTTTTCAACTCTTTTTTGACAGACTGTACAAGAAACAATATATAGACACACGAAACTTGCAGCGCGGTACATTTTTTCGGAATTTTTGTGTTCCAACATTAATAATAACAATTTCACTCCATATCATTGAGATGATAATGGTCGCTTTCCTACCAATGCTGAAGTACGGGAGTTCCTTTATACCTGCGGAGGGTGTTGCGTTCCTATCATAAATCAACAATCAATCTATGTCCTTCAAGCATTGACAATATATTGTCTTACAAACTTTCTCAACCAACGTCAGTTTAAAACTGGCTGATATGATATTACAATGGCAGCAAAATTTGATCGGCCGCATTACCGATTTTTTCTTGGAATTACCAATCTATTACATCTTTGATATCAATGGACACGTAGGAAAGGATATTTTTTGTAGCACTGTGTACCTACCAACTTCGCTGGAAAAGTTATGAACCAAAAATCTTTAAAATATTAAAAAATATTTAACACCACAGATCATGTTAATAATTTATTGTAATATCTATTGCGTATTTAATAAACGGAGGTACCTGTGTGCATCATGATACGATTGATACGAAATTAGTAATTGGGTACCAGATATTGATATTATTACTATACTTGATAGCGATAATTATTATTTTTGCAATTATTGTGAAAATGAATAGATATGCAGGTTGATGATACAGGTATTAATTTCACACATAGTGAAGTTTGTATGAATAACAAACCCCCGCCGTTAACCACATTCACCGTTAAAAATGATGTCTCGCAAACTTCAGAATTTGTTTAAATCTTTAGAAGTTTTAGAATAGTCAACACTTTAGAAACTCACATAAAATTATATGGCGGGTAAATGGCATCAAAACGATAGTAACGGATAATGCAAATACTTACATGTAATATTATTATTATATTGAAATTTCACTTGTATCGGTACCAAGAACCGTTTTTTGATTTAGTTAACGTCAAAATGAAAGACAATCAACCTTCAACCACGTCGAGCAGTGTTGCCAGAATTACGTTCATTTTGCTAAAAAAAAATGCCGTATACCTGTGTACTATACTGTGTATACCCTAATATTATAAAGTATAAACCAGTGGCGGATACATACGGGGGGCATCCCCCTTCCTTTCGGGGCCTATTGACGTGACTTTACATGTGACTTGATTATTTTTTTATTACGATAAAAGTAAAGATGGCTCAAGATATCTTAAGCGCCCCCCTTGAGTTTTTTCTGAATCCGCCAGTGACGTAAACTCAGATAATTTCGCCCCCCTCCATCTAAAAAAAGAAAATACTTGAAATTGCCGAAAGTCAGATAAAACTTCTTTGGTGTCACATTTATATTACGTAATGTATTTTACAAAGAGAGCTGTTTATATTTTCGTATTAGCAAATTTTAAAGCTCCGCATCAAAAAAACATAAATTTACTAATTGTAAATCAAACTCTCGCTGTATTGTCAACATCTTTTACTATATTACTTCCAAACTTTACCAGATTGTTTTACAATAAACGTCTATGGTCTCGGTACTGGCAAAATTTTATTTTTTCCCAGTGTAGGAAGAATTATTAAATTATTGTTAGATATTTCTATGAAAGGTGACAGTTTGCGTATGAAAGAGAATGAAAGATGCAATGAGGGTGGTGTAAAAGGGATCAAGAATAGCAGGGTACCTGGAAGTCGAAAGTATGATTGAGGATGACCGAACAGTTGAGAACTCGCAGTCGTGCGAGATGGTCGTGTGCGTGTGGAGTTGTGCGTGAGGGATTTATGATACGCGTGTAAGTAAGTCGAGTCGTCGCGTTACTGTATTGTAAATGTCGTTGGATGTTGAATAAATGGTTTAATTATAACAGTCGTGTTTGATTACTCCTACCCTCACCAAACTCCGCAACTCAACTCACATTTAATACTTCAGAAGTGGGATTACTCAGTTCGCATGTGTGGTGCCGATTTGGCGGGAATGTGCGTGTTTTTTTTTCGCGAATATTGACAGTTGTGTTCATCTTGACATTGTGATTTACAGCAGAGACGTTTTGTTTTAGTGATTTATAGACAATTTGTGTAAGATGTGTGTTGATTTACGAAAGAGACGTTAAATTTTTATCTTGGAATGTGTTGTTATGGACAGGAGTGATTTATTTTCGATAGAGACGATTTAATTTTGGTGCAATCACGACAGAGACGGTTATTTTATTATGTAGTTGATAGTGAGACTTTATTATGTGCGATATGGACGCTTATTTTTGTTTGTCTGTGTTAAAAATTATGTCCAAGGAGAGACACGATGTTGAAGAAGGATTGGCGCGTTTTTGCAAGCAACGCGGTGTCTCGAACATGGCGCCGGGTGGCGGCGACGGCGCATAGCTATGCGCTGGGCGTGAAGGCAGTGGCGCCTGTATTCGGTGTCGGCGGAGAGATGTCTGGATGGAGCGGCGGTGGCGGCGAGGCGGAGATCGCGTCCTGGGCAATCGTTGGCGCGGTTTGGTATACATCGCAGGCGGCGGCGTGTGCTTGATCGAGCATAATGGTGAAGCGGCGTAGCTGAGGAAGAACCGGTCGGGGGCAGGGACAGGATGACGGCGTGGGGCGAGACAAGTGGTCTTCTGGCTGACCTATGAGGCGCATAGGGAGCCGGCCTACCCGAAGAATTGTTTATGTCTTCAGCTGTTATTTTGATGCTATTTGTTATTGTTATTTTCATGTTATGTTTTTGTTGTTTTGATTTTGGTATGTTGTATGAATGTTGACGTGCTGAAGAATGTGTGCATGAAATGAACCAGATGAATGGATGTAGATGGATGGGTAGTGACAGAGGCATAGAAGGGGAGGACGCGGCGAGTGACTGAGATGAAGCGAAGGTGTAGGGCGAGACAGGTGGTCTTCTGGTCGATCTACGAGTCGCGTGGGAGGCCAGCCTACCCGGAGAGTTATCAAAGTCTTTTGTCGTCATCCTCCATGGCGTGTCTTGTCATTGTCAATGTTTTTTTGGTGATTTGTGTGATGTGAACGTCGATGTATGTTAGAATCATGTGTAGCAAAAAGGAAGAATGGCTGACGGTGACATGACAGAGGAAGAAGCAGCGGGAGACAGGGTGAGACAACGGGGTAGGCGATAAAGACAGTCGGGTCTTTGGGGTGAACAGCGAGTCGCGCAGGGAGCCCCCCTACTTGAAGCGTTGTGAATGTCTCCTTCTGTTATTCTGATGTTATGTTAGCTGTTGGTATTTTGATGTTTTGTTCTTGTAAAAGATTGTGAATGTTGATGTGTGTTAGAATCATGTGTGGCAATCAAAAAGGAAGAATTGCGCTGACGGCGACGCGACATGACGGAGGAAGAAGCAGCAGGAGACAGGGTGAGGCAACGGGGTAGGCGATAAAGACAGTCGGGTCTTTGGGGTGAACAGCGAGTCGCGCAGGGAGCCCCCCCTACTTGAAGCGTTGTAAATGTCTCCTTCTGTTATTCTGATGTTATGCTAGCTGTTGGTGTTTTAATGTTTTGTTTGTATGAAAGTTGATGAGGAATGTCAGGATTGTGTACGAGAACTCAGAATGGCCGGATGTTAGATATTTCTATGAAAGGTGACAGTTTGCGTATGAAAGAGAATGAAAGATGCAATGAGGGTGGTGTAAAAGGGATCAAGAATAGCAGGGTACCTGGAAGTCGAAAGTATGATTGAGGATGACCGAACGGTTGAGAACTCGCAGTCGTGCGAGATGGTCGTGTGCGTGTGGAGTTGTGCGTGAGGGATTTATGATACGCGTGTAAGTAAGTCGAGTCGTCGCGTTACTGTATTGTAAATGTCGTTGGATGTTGAATAAATGGTTTAATTATAACAGTCGTGTTTGATTACTCCTACCCTCACCAAGCTCCGCAACTCAACTCACATTTAATACTATATAAAGGGTCGTTCACATACGTTCACTTTCAGTGATCACTCCGGATGATCCTCCAAGATGAACAAGTGTGAACAGGCGTTTCATCAATAGTGATCACTAGCGATGACGGAGGAAAGAGATTACCACTCGTCATAATTTTGATGAAAGGTCCTTTCACTGAAACGACCATAAACAAGTTTTATCTTATTATTTGTTTAAGTCTCTATGAATTTGTATTGAATGTCAGAATCATGAACAAAATTATTATGCAGTCGAGAGCTATATTAATTTATTTTAAGTGTTATTTTTCATTTTTGAATTTGTTTAATTATTTTTATGCGAAAATACGCCAAACTACATACAACATGAGTGAGAAAGTAGACATGGCAGTGAAAGCATAGGATGAACAAATGTGAACAGACGTGTTCACTTTCGATGAACAGGTTTGACCCTGACACTCTGGATGATCATCCAAAGTGAAGTAATGTGAATGCTACTTAAGTGGACGACTTCATTTATTGCAAAATAAATTATGTGCCAAATTGCTGTATGTTTTGTATAAATATTAGTTTTGATTTTAAGTTACTGTACGTTTGTCGTGCGGTAATATTTACTACTGTACGGGGAATGAAATTACCGCACAAATACGGTAATTACCGTACGTCTAGCAACACTGATGCCGAGCCTGGATAATGTGTTGCCATAGCCGGACATGTCAATATTTTTTTTTTCTGACATTGCATAATCAATATTCATATCGTCGGTAGCAGTGGGTAGTGTTGGTAAATCCAGTTCTTTTTCAGTAATCGGTACTTGAGACATCGTTCTTCAAAACAATTCGTTCTTTACATTCGTTCTCGTTCGTGGAATTTGTCACGCGATTTTCACCTTAGTCTCTTTGAAAATAAAGTATTTTAAAGGCCTTTTTCCCAAAAGACGACACGAAGATTTAAATCCTTAAATCTCGTTTGTGATATATGTCACGCGATTTTAAACCTTAGTCTCTTTGTAAATAGAGTATTCTAATGGTATTTTTACCAAAACAACTTCACAAAGATTTAAATCTTTGAATCATGTTTGTTACATTTGACACGCGATATAAAACCTTAATTACTTTGAAAATAGAATACTCCAATGGCGTTTTTTCCAAAATAATAACACGTAGATTTAAATCCAAGAATCTCGTTCTCAACGTTTGACACGCAATATGAAACCTTAGTATCTTTGAAAATAGAGTATCTTAAGGTTTTTTTTCCAAAAAAAAAAACACACACGAAGATTTAAATCTCGTTCGTGACTTTATTTGCCACGCGATGTTAAACCTTAGTTTCTTTGAAAATATAGTACTTTAATGTAATTTTTCCCAAAAGAACGAAAAAGACCGAACAGATTTGGCATTGAGGATTTAGTTCTTCGAGTTAAGTTGAAGAACGAATACATAAAAACGAATACTCAGATTCTGAACAATACTAGCAGTGGGGCGCAACTACCATTCAAGAATTTTTATATGGGGTTATCCGATAAGAATTAACAACATTACAATATCAAAAATTTAACGGAAACGGTGTAGCCAACTTAAGAAACCATGCGTCATACGCGTCATTTACTTTCATTCGTTTGTTACATGGATGTATATAGGTAGGGGATGGAACGTTTATAGTAATTTGTATGAATGACAGCGAAGCCAAAAAGTGAGGAAGGGAAATCGACGGTGGCCATTTTGTATGAAACACTTTATTTAACATTTGTATGGGCAATGTATGGAGATTATTCACACAGTATCAGAAAACATTATATTTACTTCTTAAAATAATTACAATGCCACATAACTTAATGTTTTCATATATTTGATGAAATAGGGAATAGGATGAGTTAATAAAATTGAGTAATTCATTTCAAAATCATTCAGTATTTATTTTTAAACATTGTTTTCATATACACACAATATGGAGAGAATGAATGACAATTGAAGGAAAATATAAAAAAAAATGTACAGAAATTATAGCTAGAAATAAAAACAAATTTTGATAGTTTTATTGAATATATAAAAATAAACAGGAGAAACTGAGTGATTTATAATAATAACAAAATGCATTGTAATTAACATACAACAAACTCAAAGCCCTCTGAAGAGCACTAACTTGTTGAGTGACTGGATGTATGCTATGGTAGGTTGAAGACATGTTGCACAGGTGGATTGATGTACGAACTCACATCTATCCTGTCAACTGTTGGTATTATATTGTCAACTGGAGGTATTGAATATTCAGCTACTGGCACCGAACTCTCAATTGCTGATGTTGTACTCTCAATTGCAGACAATATTCTGCGATCTTTCTCTGAAACATAAAAAAATACCATATAAGTACTTGTATACGCTGATCCACAATAGAAATCCACAATGAGCGACATAAATCAACTAACATTTTAAATTAATTCTACACAATTTTATAATAATGTACATAATATTATTTAGAATAGCTTCACAAAACTCTTGAAAATATTTTGCTATGCAGGTTGTATTGTGAGTGTGGCAAGAGTTATTATTTTACACATGTATTATGTAATTAGAGATAAATAACTCCAAGATGACACGGTCCAGGTTTGCAAGGACAGGTGCATGTTATTTCACAGCGTATCTATGATGATCAATATGTGGCTTTATGTCATCTCTACACACATTCTCTATCTCTAAGCACAAGAGAAGCTGTGTTACGGAGTAAAGATTAGATATATCTAAATGAATAATATAAAACATACTAACTTGCAACTGAGTGGGAAACCCAGGATATTTTGTAAGAATGACGTTTTTCTCCAACCTCGCAGAAAAACGAGATGTTTTTGAACACAAAACACTATGTTTACTTGGTGTCAAATATTGGATAATGTCCAGTTTCTCCTTTCTGGATCCTTTGGAAAACTACAAAAAATGATTTTGTTTATAAACATGCTATAATATCATTAACCTGATCAGATTTGTATGCATGAAACATTTCATTAGTCATGTGTAACACAGATCCGACCCGAGTCAAATGTTCGGGTCCTTCCAAATTGACCCGCGGGTCTACAGATCACCTACGGATCTTACGGGTCCTAATGATCTGTTTGAGCGGAGACCCGTTGGATCTGTGAGGACCCGATGACCCGAAAGATCTGTTTTAGACGATGACATGTAGGATCCGTTTAAGCGGATGACACGTAAGTTCTGTATGTTTTGTTCACAAATTGAATAGAATGACCGTTTGTACTTACCCATACATACATAATACTATCACGCCGCTTCTCATACATACAAATCCGTATTCTAATAATATATTGTGTTTTATTGCTGGAAAGTATCGCAAAGTTTTGCTAGTCTCTAAAAACATTTTTCACAAAATAATACTACAATACACAAACACAAAATATTTCACAAAAAAATATCATGGCGAAACATTTTATGAAACCAATACTTTTTCATATAAAATGTTTACCTTTAATCAATAGCTTATCCACTATTTATTTCAACTAAACCTTTGCACAGTTCACAATAAAAAGTATTTTCCTAATTGAAATTAATTGGTAGTATGTTGTTTTTTTTCCTTTATTTATATTGTTTTTCTTTGTTTATGCATTATTTCTCTTGACTGTTTTTTTTTAATTTGTATTATTTGTAAAGGCTGATACAGCTGTTTGTTATGTAAATAAATAAATATTTTATGGCCAATAAATGTCATTATTATTATTCTTATAATTATTGAGTACTCCGTTCAGATATTAAGTGTAAAAATCTCCATACCGTATGAAAGACATAGTGGATCATAGACAATAAGCTATCAACACCGGAAACAGATCCGACCCGTAGACACAGGTATAAATGCTGCAACCGGAAAGACCCGTGACCCGTGTATGTACCTACAGCGGAAACGGGTCCGAGCTAAAGACAAAGATCTGGGTTGTAACTGGAAAGACCCGTGACCCGAATCATATGTTCGGCTCACTGCTATCAGTGGACCCGAACGGGTCGGGTCGCCTCAAAGTGATCTGTTACCCATGACTAGATTTCATTCTAACGGGTAAAAAAACCAAACATCAGATTGTAGGTTCTTTGTATTGTCAGATGACAGAATGGAAAACAAGTTACATGTGTACATATAGGAGAATAAGGACAGATAATTACATAGAACGTTTATAACATTATTATGATCATTTATAAGTATACGAATTATAATATAAACGACTTTAAAATCGCAATATATATTAAGATAAAAACTACAATACAAAACAACTTACCGAAAATATGACAATCCTGTTTCCTGCGAAAG
This sequence comes from Athripsodes cinereus, assembly GCA_947579605.1. Classification (NCBI taxonomy): domain Eukaryota; kingdom Metazoa; phylum Arthropoda; class Insecta; order Trichoptera; family Leptoceridae; genus Athripsodes; species Athripsodes cinereus. The sequence goes on along the minus strand of OX388319.1, from coordinate 25,164,959 downwards.
TTGGATTGGATTTATAACCATAAGTACCACAACCATTTATAGCGCACATCACCATGTTAATCATAAGTCCTATTCTTCTAGATATAAAAACAAAAACCGATATGAAAAATTCAACTGATGTGCAAAAACTTGATACATTTTTAAAACAACTAAACATAAACATACAAGGGTTGGTTCACGGGAACATAAATGTCACTCGATGTCGAGCTACCTGAACGACCATGAAGTTGCAGTGAGTGGTGAATATAACCCTGGATAATCGTGAATAACTTAGAGCGTTTTTATGACCCAAATGTCATCGTAATGGCGCCATTATTTGTTACGTCTTGTTTTTATTATTATTTTATATTGCCTTTATGACTTTTAAAATTATTTTTGTTATTTTGGATTTACTTGTTGTTATAATTTCTTAAATTTGTCAACGTGTAAAAGACGTAAACTATACTACTACTATACCATCACGGCATATCCCACAAGTGGGGTAACCAGCAGACCAGCTGCATGTAAGAAACATTCAAGCTGTCCTCTTCGTGCGAATATAAAATTAAGATATTCAGGATGGGTGGCAAACCTCATCGCTGAATTTAAGATGTATCTACAATGTCTTAATTTTTTCGAATACCTGCCTTTTACAGGACACTCGAAAACTTAAGGAGAAGAGTGGGAGACCAATTCTTTACCGGGTGCTCCACATATTGTGTGCTATCTTCAATTTATTTTCTACCAATAAGGAAATTGATTGAAAGTTTAAATATTCTTGCCATATTTATTGAATGTAATAAATATGAAATGAAGTAAAAAATATTCAACAATTATTGTATCAATTGTATCAATTATTTACCCATATAAAAAACTGAAATTCATGCCAATATTGTCGATGAAATAACTAAAATATCGTCTTTAAATTCAAACCATTATAGATAAATTATTCACATTTCAATTCCAAAAAGTAAACAGAAACATTATGTATAAAACCCACAAACTCTCACTTCAAAGCGGAGTGTGTTGTGATTAACATATGTAACACTTCTGAGCAAGAGATGAAAACCAATTTCTGGCACCCTATTGTATAGAAAAATCAATGTATGCTGGAATTCTTTTTTGTTAGTTTTTAAATCATTCTCATACTTACTCATTGGATGTTCAAGTTTGTGTATTAAACGCTGAATTGCATAGAGACAATTCAATTCTAATTCAGGATTGTGTTTGTCTCCGATGAATGTGACTAAAAGTGGGTTGTATGTGTTTAATCGCTGTTTGGCTTGAACATCGTCAAATCTCGGTTTTGCATTTTCTGTTGGAACTAGTACATATTTATACACAGCCTCAGTCAGAGCTCTGATGAACCAGATTTCCTCTGGATTCTCAATAACATTCTTGATCCATTCTTCAATTTGACGTAAACTATAAATATATTTAAATAAATATATTTATAGTTTAATATATTTAAATATATTTAAATAAATATATTTATAGTTTAATATATTTAAATATATTTAAATAAATATATTTATAGTTTAATATATTTAAATATATTTAAATTTAAAATGAGTTCGTCGGTAGCCTGGAGGTAGAGTCTCGGCCTCCAGAACAAGGGGTCCGAGGTTCGATCCCAGGTGCTGGCAAACTCCCCTTTCACGGCACAAGCTTTTAGCTTAGTGTGAAAGGTGTATAAGGTTGTATTTGGGTTTATTACAAAACCCAGATATATCCTTTTTTAAAAAAAAAAAAAAAATTTTATTATTATTTGACTGGCGCCTTTTTATAGTAGCATTCAAGTTCTTTTGTGTTTCTTTTAAATGATAAAAATATTTTTGTCTAACGAAGGAATAAATTATTTTAATAGGTATCTTTAAATTAACAGTTAAAGTAATAACTACTTGATTAGTTTATAACTAATTGCTTTATACTTTTTTTTAAATTATGCCATTATCTAACTTTCTGAGCTTGTATACTTCACAAATACTTGTTACAAGTTTATATCCTAAATCTATTCAAAACAAATTCACTGAATCAGCGTCAGAAAGTATACATGACAATTACGCAGAAATCGAGTATATATTCTGAGACTATATTTTGTTACACATTTTGAAAACATACAGTGCAAGAACACTATGAATGCGTACTGGCATTGTATAGGTACTTTCAAAATATGCGTCGTCACTCGGTGACTGTCTGAACGCAGCCCAAATGCGATGTACCGAACAAAATTTGTTTCATACAAAATGCCCGCCGTTCCCCTCCCCGCGCAGCTACAAAATATTTACCAAAGTGTCTGTCCACTACTCTATTTAGGTCCATGGTTTGTTAGATGTTTGCCGTTCTCTGAGAGCATATTTTTGTAAGCAAATCGTTAAAACGGTTAAAACTCTGTTTATTCGTAAATTGAGTACACCTTTACCATTTATTTATTTGTAGACCAGTATATATCAAAGGAATAATATATATTTAAAATGACTGGTGGAAGAAGATGTGTTATATGTAAAAAATATAGCGTAACTGACTTTTTTTCACGGTTCCCACTGGATGAAAATCGGTAAGTACTTTTTTTATCATTTCTTACTCATTCATACGTAAATCGTTTACTCCAAAATGTTTACTTCATAGTGCTGCCAAATAAAAACTTGTTTCAAAATGTATGGTGGACAAAAACTTTGATGATGATGATGGATGACTTCTCCTACGCCGTTAGTCAGCCACTGTGAACATCTGTCCGATAATACTCTAAGAAATTGCATCTCAATTAGTATTGTTCAGAATCTGAGTATTCGTTTTTATGTATTCGTTCTTCAACTTAACTCGAAGAACTAAATCCTCAATGCCAAATCTGTTCGGTCTTTTTCGTTCTTTTGGGAAAAATTACATTAAAGTACTATATTTTCAAAGAAACTAAGGTTTAACATCGCGTGGCAAATAAAGTCACGAACGAGATTTAAATCTTCGTGTGTGTTTTTTTTTTGGAAAAAAAAACCTTAAGATACTCTATTTTCAAAGATACTAAGGTTTCATATTGCGTGTCAAACGTTGAGAACGAGATTCTTGGATTTAAATCTACGTGTTATTATTTTGGAAAAAACGCCATTGGAGTATTCTATTTTCAAAGGAATTAAGGTTTTATATCGCGTGTCAAATGTAACAAACATGATTCAAAGATTTAAATCTTTGTGAAGTTGTTTTGGTAAAAATACCATTAGAATACTCTATTTACAAAGAGACTAAGGTTTAAAATCGCGTGACATATATCACAAACGAGATTTAAGGATTTAAATCTTCGTGTCGTCTTTTGGGAAAAAGGCCTTTAAAATACTTTATTTTCAAAGAGACTAAGGTGAAAATCGCGTGACAAATTCCACGAACGAGAACGAATACTAAGAACGAATTGTTTTGAAGAACGATGTCTCAAGTACCGATTACTGAAAAAGAACTGGATTTACCAATACTAATCTCAATACTCCGATGCGCCATTCATCTTTGTGTATGTGTTTAGATATGAGGAATAACTGCCATCCTTATTGATTCTGATTTGTATATTATTCTTCATCAAATTTGAACATTATGTTGCTTTGTCGAGTCGTAGGAACACGTTTCAAAATGGTGAATATTTAACATCTAAAGTCATTGTAATTTCACAAAAGTAGTTTGTTTTGTGTGTAGATTTTCATTGTATTTTTTTGTTTTCAGATCGTCAGCCACTGTGAACATCTGTCCGATAATACTCTAAGAAATTGCATCTCAATACTCTGATGCGCCATTCATCTATGTGTATGTGTTTAGATATGAGGAATAACTGCCATCCTTATTGATCCTGATTTGTATATTATTCTTCATCAAATTTGAAGATTATGTTGCTTTGTCGAGTTGTAGGAACACGTTTCAAAATGTTACTGTCCTAATGCGGCGTGTCGCCTATGTTACTTGTGTTTTTGTATATTTTTAATACAGTATGCCAATTCTGAATCTTAGTTTCTGTTGAACTCCAGATGTGGGGATGGGGAAAAAATTGTCTTTTATTTAATTTAAACTCTGGGAGTGATTTTGAACAGTACTTCTTTATTCGATGATTTATAGGGAAGAGGAAATACAACATACAGTACTACACTGCAAATGTATGAGGTGTTGCCACCATAAAAATACTATAAATAAAAATATAATTATTGTTGATTCAACAGTTGCACTAATTTTGTATAAGGAAATAGTTCATTTTGACAGCATTTGAGCTGTAAAAGTTGGTTTAGTTAGTGCGACTAAGATTCAGAATTGGATATAATATCCTTGTATTGTCTTCGAGGTGTGATGTACTCATTGATGAGCTGAGAACAGAGAATGAACAACTGAAGATGAGAGTCAGCTGCCAAATATAAAAATGAATTCATATTCTGCTATATTCAAAGAACTCGTAATTTATTTAATATTGACAGTTGTAATATAACTCTGGTTTCCCTTCAATACGAATAAATCTTTTGCCTTTTACTAAAGTTGTAATATATTTTTATTAAGGCATTCCGCTTGACAAGTGATTTGTGCCTGTTTGCCTGTATTAAATTATGTTCAGTATTATAACTATAATAATGCAATTTGTTCTTAAATGTTATACTTAATATATGTTTCTTATACTGTAATAAATCAATTTTCAAAAAGTATTGTTTCATTTTATCAAAAAAAAAATTATGATTTGAAAAGTAGTACCTACCTATAATATACACATATTATGTGCCATCTGTGGTTATTCTGGAAAGCTTTTATTACAAACTATTACACTGCAGTCTCTATAGATGGCAGTGTATAGTTCCCCCAGAATACCAATATAATCATAATGAATTTCGAATCCCAATATTGGTACCTTCGCATCGGATCTTCCATACATTTTTTCTGTCAATTTTGTTTGTATGGAGTTGCGTCTCTTATTACGTAGTATTATATTCTCTTTGGTCGGTAGCCTGGAGGTAGAGTCTCGACCTTGTGAACAAGGGGTCCGGGGTTCGATCCCAGGTGCCGGCAAACTCCCCTTTCACGACACAAGCTTTTAGCTTACTGTGAAAGGTTGTATTTGGGTTTATAACAAAACCCAGATATATCTTTTTAAAAAAAAAAAAAATTATATTATAAAATAATGAACATATAATTATGATCATCTTTATGCCATATAAAACATATTCGGGATGGGTGGCATACCTCCACCTCAAATTTAAGATGTTAAATTATTAGTCTTTGTGATGCGGCGATGAAGCGAACTAAGTCATCAGATATTATATCTGCTCTCAGCAAAATTCAAACTATAGCAAAAACCAATTTAGAGGCTAAAGAGGTTGTGAATAGGAGCATCCTGCCTGTCGCTGAAATGATGACAAAAATGAAACAGAAAATGGATGAACAGGGAGAGAAGATCGATTCACTGATAGAGGCTACGAGGGTGTACACCCCTCCTGAAACTTATTCTAGCATAGTTAAAAAGAGAGGGATTGAGGAATCGCACTCAGTTATGGTTGAGTCAAATGATCCTTCTAAAACGAGCAGTCACCTGGAGGGTTTCATGAAAAGAAATGTAGATGTCAAGTCGCTGGGAGTGGGAGTGTCGAGTATACGACACATCTCGAACAATAAAAAACTATTGATTACGTGTCCCACTCAGGAAGACAGAGATATAATTAAAGAAAAAATGGTGGATGCAGCAGAGGATTCTATCACAGTACGAGATGGCAAAAAGAAACAGCCCATGGTAGCAATAAAAGGGATTTTACGAAGTATAACAGAAGATGAACTAAATGACTGTTTAAAAGCACAAAACAAGTCTCTGAGACAGATAGACCATAAAATAAAAATACAGTTTAGAAGGAAACATCGAAATTCACTTCTGTGTGACTTGATATGTATTTGCCCTCCCAAGCTTTATCGAGAAATTCTAATGATGAATAAAATAAGTATAAAATATCAGCGACTTGAGGTGGTGGATGAGAGTCCACTGATTCAGTGTTTCAACTGCCAACAATTTGGCCACTTGGCCAAGAACTGCGTCAATAAAGTATGCTGTTCTTGATGTGCGGGTGAACATTCATATAAGGAGTGTATGGAAAAAGAGACTGTTTGTGTAAATTGTAGATCTAGAAATGTAAGCCATGATCATACGACCTTTGCTAAGGATTGTCCCACGAGATTATGGATGGATAAACGTACCAGGACTCAAGTTGACTACCCAAATTTCTGTTAAAAATGGAGCATGAGTTGCTCAGAGCCATAAGTTGAATATTCTTTATGCTAACTTGCGTAGTATGAGAAACAAAGTACAAGAAATAGATATAATGATTAAGGAGTATTCTGGTGTTGACATTTTGATCTTTACTGAAACATGGCTATACGCAAATGAATGTAAATTTTTCGATATTGATGGATATACTGCAGTGTTCAATTGTAGAGATGGTGTATCGAGAGGTGGTGGTACAGCTGTATATGTTAAAAACAATCTAGTTTACAAACTCATACATAAATCTGATAAGTACAACATCACTATTATTGATTGATTTTGTTTTCACTAAATGAGTAAAACTCCATTTTTAAAATTAAAAAAATTTTATAAGTAAAAAATACTTAAGAGTTTTAAATTTCTTTATTTATCAGTTACACGTGTTTCGGGTTGCAAGCCCATATTCATACTGCGTGTAACTGATAAATAAAGAAATTTAAAACTCTTAAGTATTTTTTACTTATAATTTTTTTTTAACTATTATTGATGTTATTCTTGAGAGATACAAAATAAGGATATGTGCATTCTATAGATCGCCAACGTATGATCCAGTTAAGGAATTCATAGATGACATTGAAGAAATATTGAGGAGTAATCAAAAAATGATTTTAATTGGTGATGCTAACATTGATTTGTTGAATGAAGGTGATGTTAATACTTGTATGTACAGATGTGCAATAGAGTCAAATAATTATAGCATAATTAACAAAATTGATGTGACACATGCAACTAGAGTAACGGATAATACATGTACACTAATAGACCATGTAGTGGATAATACTAAACTACCTTTTACCTTACTTTTGCATGATTGGCCAGGTCTGGACCACAAGATAATCAATGTTATCGCCAACATAAAGAGAACGAAGGAGAAAATGAAAATTATTGAGAAAAAGGAATTGAATTGTGAATATTTCAAAGAACTTGTCAGAGAGAAAGTACTAAATGAAGGATATACAAGTTATGAAAGATTGATTGAAATAATTATTGAATCAAAGTTATTATCCACAACTACTAAAAATTGTCGCGTAAGAGCAAATAACGAATGGATAACTCCGCATTTATTAAGGATGATTTCACAAAGAAATAAATTGTTCAGACTTCAGAAGCTGCCTGATGCATCGGATGATATTAAATCACTGTATAAAGAACAGAAAAATAAAACGTTGAATGAAATCAGAAAGGCCAAGAGAAATCACATTGCGGTACAAATAGAACGTGCAAATGGAGATAGAAAAATGTTTTGGAAAATAATCAATGAAACATTTGGCAACTCAAAATCTAGTAAGTCGGAAAAAATTGATGAGCTAAAAACAGCTAATGGCACGATTACAAATGCTCGAGATATTGCTAACGAACTAAACCATTACTTTTGTAAAATTGGCTCTGAGCTTGCCGACAGATTACCGAAGAAATTGAGTGAACATCCGAAAAATAAAAGACTTAAAACTCCCAAAGATAGTGTCTTCATAAACCCAACTAACAAAGAGGAAGTCCTTGATATTATTAAAGAACTTAAGGACAAAGCTGCACCGGGCTATGATGACATATCTGCGAGGGATGTAAAAATTTACAGAATATTCTAGCTGAACCACTCACGGTGCTTATGAATGATTATATCACAAATGGTACCTTTCCTGAACCGTTGAAGATTGCCAAAGTGATTCCTGTCTTTAAAGCTGGTGACCGAGTGAATCCAGGAAATTACAGACCGATAAGTATACTTAGCACATTTAGTAAAATTTTTGAGAAATTACTTTACAAGCGATTTATACACTATATACAAAGAAATACTGGTTTTGATCTTCATCAGTATGGCTTTCAGAAAAATAGCAATACATCGGCTGCTCTAATGGATGCAATATATTACATTAATAAAGAACTTGATACTGGAAAATATGTGGTTCCCGTATTCATTGATTTGTCAAAGGCGTTCGACACGGTGGATCATGGGACTTTGCTATACTCCTTGAGTAAAATGGGATTTAGAGGAGTGGCGTTGAAGTTGATAGAGTCTTATTTGAAAAAGAGAATTACCATGACAAAAAACCATAATGAACTAAGTGGAGAAAACTTTGTCAACATCGGGGTTCCACAGGGTTCCATTTTGGGACCTCTTTTCTACTTATTATATATAGATGACCTCCAGTTTGCAGGATTGAGGGGTAAATATTATGTATACGCTGATGATACATTGATAGTATATAGCTGTGATGATGAAAGCAACTTACAGAATATCATTAATGGAGATTTGAAAGTATTTTGGTCCTGGCTCACAAATAACTCACTAACCATTAATGTTGACAAGACTCAATATATGATAATAAAACAAAAAAACAAAGTACTGATTAATCTCAAAATAACTGTCCCAGAACAGAGCAATCTAGTGGGACGGTGTAATTTCCCTGTCTTGCGTGAATCAATTAGCGACTTACACAATCAGGCGGGCCAGGGGTGGCCTGATATGGGACCCTATTTTCTACAAAGACCAACATACCTAATTTATCCATTTTTTGGTCCCTGTGAGGACTGCCCCTGGCTCGCTCATCTGAGATCCCTATAAGGAGCCCATGATGAGCTTGATAAGAAGAAGGAGTGATATGTGTTGTCCATAATAATTTAAAATATATTGTGAAAATTGTCAAATGTACCTATTGTAAGAAGGGAAATAAAAGAATTTCATTTCATTTCAACTATTAATAATGAACAAATAACACAGAGTAAATGTGTCAAATATTTGGGACTGGAGATGGATGAAAAATTGGCATGGAATAATCACATTCAATCGTTACTCAAAAAATTGGCTCCAATGATTGGAATATTGAGAAGATCTGACTTGTTTGATGACAAAACAAAAAGATTGATATACAATTCGTTTATACTCCCTCACATCATGTATGGGATGTTGGTCTGGACACAATGTAGTATTCAGTTACACTCTGTAGTTCAAAGGATAATGAACAAAGCATTAAAAATAATCTTTAATTTGAATAAATATACAAGAACCAAAGATGTTTACAACATTACACAAATGTTCAATCTCACTGAACTTGAATACATTGAAAGAGCCAAAACAATATTTAAAGCCAAAAAAGGACTCATTAAAACCAACATACCGATGGTGCTGAATAGAGATGTGCACGAGAGATGTACAAGGAGTAGAGATGACATAAGAAATGCAAATCCAAGAACAAATATAGAGAGAAATAGCTTTTACTATAAGGCGGTATTGAGTTACAATGCTTTGCCAAAGGATTTAAAAGAAGTTAATAATTTAATTTCGTTCAAAAAAAAACTTAAGAAAAGTGTTCTGGAGAAAAGAAATTTGTGAAGTGCTAGAGATATAGTGGTATACATTTTATATACATTTTACATTATACCCAGAACAAATAAAGTTCGAGATGGTTTCTTGTACTCTGCTGTTATGATTTATAACAGTTTGCCTGACCAATTGAAGAAATGTAAAAATCCTAAGGAGTTTGGAAAGAGGATTCAAGAGTTAGTAATGACTTCTCAATGTTTGTGATAGTGTTTTGTGTTTTCAATGGTGTTGCTGTTCTGTGATTTCTTTGCTCTGGTGTCTTATATTTTACTATAATATCAAATAATTTAAATTTATGAATTGTTTTACCAGATTTGTAATACTGCACGCCTCTGACACCAGCAACCTTAGTTGCTGTTTTGAGGTATTGTTTATGATTGAATAAATTGAATATATTGGTGAATATCTGTCATTGTTTTAAACCCCTTATACCAGCATATAATTGCTGTCTGGGGTCTTTAAATTAAAAGTCAACAGTGTTATTTATGAATGTGTTATATTTTTACAATATTAATTTTTTAGAAAAAAAAAAAAAAAAATGTCTATCGCATGTGATGTTTTTGTAGACATGAGAATTACTTAGTTGATTTCGCCAAAAATTTAATTACATGTTGCCAGAATATCTGTGTTACTTAGATATTGCCATAATGATTGTGATCTATTCTAGAAAAATATTCCATATCTTCTCTCTACTCAAACATTAATATTTAGAATCCTTCAAATACATAAAATTGCATTAAAACAGGTGTTAACACCAAATTATCTATTTCAGAACAATTGACATACCTATTTTTTTTAACACTAGAGCACACGCGCTCCAAATAGAACTTAAGCACACGCACCGCGAGGGAAACCTTCGCATGCAATTAAATGCTTATAACTCTGTTATTATATAAGATAAAACTATCAATTCTTCATCATTATGTACCTTGGAATATAAACAACAAATTTGTATTATTTGTTTTTTTGGAAATTTCTTTATTTAATACGGAAATAGAAAAATATAACATCACCTATATTTTCGAATAAAAAGTACACCATGGTAACACGCGTCGCGAGGCAATCCCCACTTTTATTGCCATGTACGTAAGGATCGCATTCAGGTAAAAAGATACATTGTGTAGTTTAGGGTTCCTATTGAATTTCGGCGCCATTCAAACACAATTGTTTTTTTTGTCATCTCGTTTCGGATTAACTTTTGCAACATAAATATTTATTATTATAGTTTTATTTTCCTAAATCACTCGCAAACGAGTGGATGGCCTTGAGAAAAATGGAAGAGAATAGTTTTATTTTAATGTTTGTACCCAACAGAGAATTATATTTCACTACTTATTCACTTTTTGATAATAGCTGTTATTACCAATACTAGGTACCTACTACTAGGTACTACACCATCACGGCACATCCCACAAGTGGAGTAGCCAGCAGAACAGCTGAATGTGATAAACATTCAGGCCATCTTCTCTGTGCCAATAAAAATTAAGACATTCAAGATGGGTGGCAAACCTCATAGCTATATTATTCTGTACTATATAAAGTATATCGCTATATTATGTTATTCCGAAAAAAAATGATTATCAAAGAATTGTTGACAAAAATATTTTTGTATCATTTGTGAAAAAAAATTGTACCAGTTCTTAATTAAAATCAAAACATAATATCTGAAGTAACGAAAATACATCACTTTTTTTAAAATGCGATACATTATTTTAACCATTACATTTTAAATGTAGGTACCTAATGGTTAAAAAATTGTAATGAAATTGTCTTTAAATCGGATATTAAATTGATGTTTTGAATGTGTGTACCTACGTTAAAAAATAATAAAAATATTGTTCGGACAATTATTAGAGGAAAGTCACCAAATATGGAATACCATTTTGTTTTTGGGATATAAAAAAAAAACTTCATATAAATTAAATCAGTTTAATGTTTTTACTAATCAGTCATACATTTATATGTAGTAATTAACAGCCTTTAATCAAATATATTAGTTATCAAATTAAAATCTAACACAAAAAACAATCTCACAAATTAGTAACCAAATATGGAATAGGTACCCATATATAGAATACAAGCATAAATCAACATAACAATAACAAAAATGGACATTAATATCTTTGAGATCAATTAAATGAATATAACATATTGTGATCAATGAAATAAGTTACATAATTACTTGCAAAAGTCACAGATCCAAGTATCAAACTCTGGACCAGCACAATCATAATGTGCCCAGAGCCCACACATCAAGCATTTAATCCAGCTTTCTCCACTTTTATCCATGGAAAAAAGTCTTGAACAGAACATACATTCTGCATCAGCAGAGTCAGGAGGTACTTGGTCCATCAACTCATCATGTTCACTACCTTCATCAAACTGGATAACGTCTAGTTCCTCAGAGTCTTCTTCTTCACTATCATCCTTATTTTTCTTCGTTTGTTTGTTTCTCTTCGCAGTTTTCTTCTTATTCTTTGTCTTGACTAGTTTACTTTCTTTTTCTTGTCTCTTCATATTTTTATTTTCTAAATCATTTTTGTAGGGAGAAGATGTTATGACTGCTGCTACAGCAGCTTTTCTTCCTCTGCTAGATACTTTTCTTCGTTTCTCTGGCACTGGACTTATGGCATGCGGAGACACCAGACCCAAACTGCTGCGATTAAGCCCAGAAGTCGAAGGTGCAGGTTCAGGTTGTAAATTAGCAGTTGTTTGTGGTGCACGTATTTCTACCAGAACTTGACCAGTTTCAGATCTTGATTCCAGCGGAGGGATATTGGTTGTACAACCATCTATTACAGCATTTTGTTGCGCAGCAATAAAGTCCACATCACTGAAGACATTTTTATTTAAAGGCCACAATCCAGTGACTTTGAACCCGTTGGCTGCAATTTCGCCTGTTTGTACTTTCAAATAGGATTTGCCAAACAGCTCCACAATATCATATGGACTTAGAGGTCTGTTGTTGTCTCTAATCCACATGCGTATTTCCTCACTATAGTATGTTTTTAAAGGCCCCATGAAAGTCTTATCTAACGGCTGCAATTTATGAGTCGTATGAGGAGGTAACGAAACTATGTCCACGTTATTTTCCCTAGCAATATCTATTATATCGATATTGTGAGTATGACTATAGTGTCCATCTAGTATCAGTAAAACCCTCGATTCAGGAGTCGGGTTGGTGTGTTGAATAAAGTGCTTGAACCAGTCTGTAAAGATGTTCATTTGTATCCACCCTGATGGATGCGCAACTCCGACTGATCCTGGAGGACAGCCTCTCATTAGCTGAGCACTCATATTTTTTCTGGGAAAAATAATGAATGGTGGCACAAAATGACCAGTAGCATTCATGCAAACAACTATTGTCATCAGAGATCCTCTTTCTGCTGAAGTCAGTGCAGCTACCTGGCGTTTACCTTTGTGGCCGATTATTTGTGGTATCTTACTTTGTACTATTGTGAGGCCTGATTCATCCACGTTGTAAATACGATTTGGTGGATAGTTATTTTTAGTGTAAAGCTCTTCAAGGAGGTTGAAAAAGGCTTCCACTTTTTCTTTATCAAATCCAAATGCTCTGGCAAATGATGTACCAGTTGGTCTTCTTATCGAAAGTTTATCTTTATGACGATTTAAAAATAACTTCAACCACTTTTTTCCAGCCATACCAGATTCACCGAAGGGATTCTGCAAATTGTTTCGCTTTGCTAGCATGAACGCCATACGGCGAAGATCAGTTCTTGTTAAACCGTGAAACTTGCTCTCCATTATTAGTATGTATTCTACAAGCTGACGTTCAAGTTCGGAGCCCAAGATAGTTTTTCGTCCTAATGTAGTAGCTGCTGCCACTTCTGGAGACTGTTCATCTTTTTGGCAGAGACGAAATAAAGTTGTCCTAGGCACTTGAAAATGCTGTGCCGCTTTCAAATACCCCATTTTCTTTGCCCGGACGATTTTTATAGCTTGTGCCATTTTTTCTTCATCCCAGGTTTTTCGTTTGGTTGATTGCGAATCGGACATTCTAAAAACAAACATTACATATATTTTTAAAGAAATAATAGCAAGTATCTATCATATGAAAAATTAAGACCTAATTATGGAATATTCCATAATTAGATACCGACGACTGTCCATATTTGGATTTTTATACTAGTTCATACTCTTCTAAATATTTTTTCAAGTCACAATATTTTAATGACAAAAGATCACAAAATGGTGAAATAAACATAATACCGATATACTAAATAGTATAAAACTTATGTATACAAACATAACAGCTGGTAATACTCATTTATTACTTACCTTTAAAATTTTCTACACGACAACAAAACAAAACACGCCTGCCACACATGAAGCGTTCGCGCAACTGACTCGATGGTGTGAGTGCGATAGTTAGTAGACCGAATGAAACAGAAGATGGTCGAGTGTTGCGTTTCATACTTATAGTCTTAGAGAAATGAAGGTATTCCATATTAGGATACTATTTCATATTTGGTGACTTTCCTCTATGTACAAAATTATAATATTCATCTACTTATTTGTTTCAAAGAAAAAAAAAAACAAAACGAAACCTAGAACCGTACACCGTCAGATATTTTTTATGACTGAGTACTTGCATAGTGACGCCGTAACACGCGTAGTGGGAGAATCCCCGCGGAACAGCAAAAAACTGGCAAAAAGTATTCTTATGAAGATTTCAATGAGTTGATTTCACTATAAATAAATGTTGTTTATTGATGGGTAGGATATCATAGAAGGAAAGACTCGACAATCTCGTTGATTTTATTTTATAACGAAAAAACTGTCGATGTTAAGGTTTCCCCGCGCACGCGTGTGCTCTCGTGTTAAGGATATGCCAATGCCGATATTCAATATGTTTGTAATCCACAGACTACCCTACATGTGAACAAAAACCTTTATAGTACAGACTAGTAACGCAGTACTATTTTTTTTCAGAAAACATGTTACAAAATGAACAATAAAAGTTTCCTGTTTCACTCTATTACAGAAAGACAGTAACGGTCTCCCTCGATCCAATATGTAAGTTTTGCACATCCTATATACGTCCCGATAAGGAACGCCGAACCTTTTTTAACTAACACTTCTTTAAGACTTATCAATTTAAAATTATATTGGCCGCACAACCAATTATTCCTTTGAAATTCTAGGTAATACTATGAAAATCATTTGAGAGACAGTGTAATGAAATATTAATAGATCCGTAAAAGTAAAAAACAATGGGGCAATTTTGCTTCTATTTCAAATTTATTTACAAAAGTATCAATACATGAATACTTTTATATTTCATCACATTAACATAATTAAAAAAAAGGTATTTTGTACCTACACACAAATAAAACTTAGTAATAAAACAATACATAGTAAAATCATATAGTTATAAAAATAAACGATGAGACAGTGACAAAATAAAACTGATTTAAAATAAAACAAATTTAGTGAAACCAAACAATGTAATATCTTCATGTCTTCATCCTATAAATCAATATCTTAAGCTTATTTTAGAAGGAGTTAACTTTTTGAGCTTACTACGTATGTATGTAATAATATTTAACAATTTTCTTGTTACATATTTAAAAAAAATGTCTAAATAAATCATATGAAAAATTCTAAGTTACTTCAAAAATACCAACATCTTATACAAGAGTTTCACATAATTTGCTCCTCTGGATTTTGACCATCCATTACTGTTATGGAGTAATCTGGTTTCTGTGTTTGTGCAATATTTTCTTCGTGTGAAAGTTTCAGTTGCTCACTTATCCCCAAAAATAATATCTCATGTATTTTATATTCCGCAATCATTCGCTGTTTGTCAGGCATTATTCTCAATTTGTACTCAATATTTTTCACCAGCACATCAATGGGATCCTCAGGAACGTGTTTTATAGGAACTTTTACATCCTCATTGGGCTCCTGTTTTATAGATTTAAGACAACTTCTAAGTATTGGTTTGGCTCTTATTTGCTTTACAATTAAATCATTTTCATAATTATCGTCATCGTAATTGTCAATTTCTCCCTCCTCACTTTGGAAAGACATAGGGTCGACATTACTATCAGTTTCTATAATTTCAATAGTTCTGTCTACCTGCGCTCCCTTCAGTCCTAGGAGCGTCTTTATGTTTTCTGCGTCATCTGGGAAGCTATTGTCACCATCTTCATTTAATGAATCATCCTGTAATAAAACAAAACAGATATTACACAATTTTCACAAACAAGCAAATTAGAGTCAATAATATTAATCACCTGTGGAGCACCCGGCAAAGAATTGGTCTCTCACTCTTCTCTGTAAGTTTTTGAGTGTCTTGTAAAAGGCAGGTGTTCGAAAAAATAAGACATTTTACATCTTAAATTCAGCGATGAGCCTTTCCACCCATCCTGAATGTCTTGATTTTATATTGGCACAGAGAGGACTGCGCGCATGTTTATTATATGCAGCTGGTCTGCTGGCTATCCCATTTGTATTGTGTTGTCCAGACATCTCTACTCCTAGCAATCCCCCCAGTCCCAAACATCTTATGAAGTGTAGGATTTTGAGAGGGTAAAGGGAACAATTCTACCTTTATCCAGTGTTTGCCTAGCGCCTTGATTCTTGTGAATTCTACTGCATTACAGTTCTCCAGGAGGTACAGAAGTGTTTTTGCTATTTCAGTTAGTCCAATGGTAGTACTGTCTTTATTGCTGTTAAAGCAATATGTGTGTGATTTGCAACAAAATAAATATTATTTTAATAGAAAAACATAACATACCTCAGAAAAAGCTGAAACATCACAATCTTTTGTTTCCAGTAGTAAACTAGAAATATATGTTGGGTCTCGATCCATTTTCTTATACTCTCTGAATAACTTCGGATGCGAACGCTCGAGATGTCTCTTCAAATTAGATATAGACTCCCTTTTATAATTTCTATTGCATCCTATGCATTTAGCCTTAGGTTTTCTCGGATGTAACTTGTAAAAGCGCCAGATACTGCTTCGAAGCGTGCGCTTATTAGTTTTTATTTCTTCTTTGTTATCTTCTTCATTCTAAATACATTTAAAAAAAGAACATATGGTTAGAACGCTGTTCAAACATGGAATTGCAAATTTGAAGCATAATATCTCTAGCTAATAATGCACATATTGGAGTTTATATTTGAACAAACAAATTATGTATTAAGAATTTTTGTATGGGTCATCAAGATGCAAAATACGCTCTGGAATAAATTGTTGTTTATGAGTAATAAATGAATAACTATTTATTTTTGCATAAACGATGTGTGCATTGGATATATTGATAAACAAACTGTTCATTACTTATGTTTCTCAATAATGTACAATTCATACACCCCAACTTATTCATTCATTTCTCAAAAACAACAATTTGTTCCAAAGCGGGTTTCGTATTTTGACGACCCATAAAACAAGATTTATAATATACGAGTTCGTCGGTTGCCTGGAGGTAGAACAAGGGGTCCGTGGTTCGATACCAGGTACCGGCAAACTCCCCTTTCACGACACAAGCTTTTAGAAGCTTACTGTAAAAGGTGTATAAGGTTGTATTTGGGTTTATAACAAGCAAAACTCAGATATATCTTTTTTTTTTTTAAAAAATATCTTAGTATGCGACTTGTTCTAGTTGTGCGAATTGTCTATGTGTGGTATGTTATTTAAAATTGGAATTAATGTAAGAATATACGTACCACCAGGTATTCAACTTCTTGCATCTCATAACCATCTTTATCCTCAATGATAGTTTCCTAAAAAATCAAGAGGAGGAAAATATTGATATTTGTAATAAAATGGATTAAATAAAAAGAAGTTTAAACGAGATTATATTTGTACATACCTGGTTATCATAATTAGTGTATATCGCGTTTTCATTTTCTAGTTCCCTTATTTCCCTTCTCACTTTATCTCTAGCATATATTGGTTCCTTCATTTCTTCTAATTTTTTTGCCATTAGTGGATGTTTTTTGATGATATGTTTTTTCAGGTTATTGCTACAATCACTGTTGTATTCTACATGGCATTTACAACAAACGGCTTTTTTGGTCCTAGGGTTGTAAACAAAGAATGCCCAAACTTTGCTCCGTTGTCGCTTCTTTCTTGTTACCTCATCAACATCATCAGGATTCATTTTGACTGTTGTAGTTTTTTGATTAATAATATTTTAAAGAGGAATAGCTTGGCCTCAATCTATAAAAAATTAAAATTGTATTTGTACAAAATTCATGAGATTGATGAAATGTGTTATTTCATTCTTCGACATGTATACAAGACATAATGCGAAGTAAACAAGCGTCTTTCATTTAGACCGATTTTATCAATTATATCAATTCTGCAAAATTTAGGATGATTTGTCTTGTAATTTGTGAATTGTCTATACATGTTATTTATATGTTGATGAGTTGTTTTTTTTTTTGTAGCACTGTGTGTCAACATTGGAATTTATGAGTCAAAAATTATTAAAACAAAATCATTAAGAGTAATAAAAAATTACTGAATCTGAAAGAAAGGGTGTAAGGAAACGCGGGCGTCCGAGAACCACGTGGCTTGATCACGTGGATTAAATTCTCAAGGACGGCCGTGTGTTGAGTAAGAGGAACCGATGTACGTGTATGAGAAACTGTATGAATGTGGAGGAAGCGAAGGAAGTGTGTAAAGATAGGTCTGTTTGGTGTTCCGTTCTCTCTGCCTACCCCACTTGGGACACGGCGTGAGGGTATAAAAAAAATAGTAATTTTGCAAAGACGTTGATAGTATAGACCAGGGGTCTCCAAACTACGGCCCGAGGGCCACATCTGGCCCGCGGACAGATTTTGTCCGGCCCGCGGAGAGCTAGCATACCTGAAAACTCCTTTTAGAGAACATATTTTTTTATAGGTAGCAAATTAAATTCAGTTTACTGAAGTATTCTAATTTTATGTTGAATAATTATTAGTATGACATCTACATTGATATGGTCATGGGCTAACTACTCATAACATTGTTGTAGGCTTATTGTTATTGTTTTTGTGATAAGTTGGATAAAGAAACACAGAATTGTAATGAGTAAAGACATGTATAATGTGCAGAAAATTTAACTTCAATATATAATAACTAACAAATTATTGAAATGAATCCAACTAACATTTTATACATTTTAAATAAAAACATAACTTATAACAAGCATAATGACATATGAAATAGGTACTAATGAGATTTATGTAATTGAGATTTTCCACTGACAATAGTTTGTAGTTGTGGACTAATTTCACTTGTACCAATTATTAAAAGAGATTTAACCCAGATAAGCCGGCTGTACGTTTTATCGAACACTTGTTCACGTGATGTTTCTGCTTTAGTGCAAAATAATAGGGATGATTTTGCTAGTTTAGCTGCATAAGAGAGACATATTTTATAATATCAATTAGTTTATAACTGTCAGTTGGAATAAGTGGGCGTGTTTTAGAGATTTGTATTCAGCAATTAATTTTATAACAATATCGCTGCCATCTTCAGGTCAAGAAAGCTTATTTATTTTTAAATATTTTAATTATTATTATGATGTCCTTATATTAAAATGTGCAATTATTGATAGTGCGAATTTAAATATCAATTAACTTTTAATTTGCAATACTTATCACCATCCAAAAATTGGTGTACGTTTAATCGTACAACAGGAACATACCCGTGCCGTGTGTAGTACTAATTGTCATAATATTGTTATATGGATATATCGCAGTCTATTTTGTCAATACTAATTTCCAAGTATATGTGTACAGTGGCAATCATATTGCATTTACATTTTTGATTCTCAATTTAATATTTTTTTACCTAGATCACGGTTAAGAGCTCCAGCAGTAGTCGTATTCTACGGAGTACCCAATTATGAAAGATATGTTTCGGTCCAACTGGAACAAATCTCGACATTAAAATACCTGGGAGAAGAATTCTCAGCAGATGGTCGACAAAGAACATGCATAGACAAGAGGATTGTGTCGGCAGGAAATGTGCTGAAAGCCTTTAGAAACCCAATAATACATAAATCTGAGCTGACCCAACGGACGAAAATGACCATTTTTAAGAAAATATACCGGCCTATCCTCATATATGGACACCAAATTTGGATGCTCATGGAGAGCGTGAGATCAAGGTTACAGGCAGCGGAAATGCGGTTCCTCAGGAGAGTGGCTGAGGTATCATTGAGAGACCGTATAAGGTAGGTATACGTATGTTCGTGAGGCTCTCAAGGTGGAACCAGTATTCCTGCATATAGAGAGCACGTGACCCAGCCATCGCAGTTGCGATGGCTGGGTCACGTGCTCCGCATGCCAGAAGACATATTACCATTTAGATCTTTAGAGGCTGTAGGAGAGGGCAGAAGACCAGCGGGCCGCTCTTGAAGAAGTTGGCAAAGGCAGGTGTCGAACACGTGTGACTTGGTTTGGAGTGGCCAGATGTCCTGGAAACAGCGGTGGACAGGGATCTCTGGAGGAGGTACCTTGGCGCAATGGGCCCCCGACGACCCAACTAGGACAAGGGGAAGAAGATGTGATGTGATGTGTGATGACCACTTATGTCTTGTAAGTTTTACAAAAACTACGAAAAAAAATTTGCTCGAAAATTCAAAAACATCGCGGTAGGTACATATATTGGAGTATTCTGATAGCCGACAGGGTGCTCTATCTCAAGACTTCCGCCTGACTTTTCTTCTTGGGACACTCTGTATGTACACTTTGCCTGTTGGAGAATCATTGGAAATATAATAATACAAATAAATCAACATTTTCAAAGATTTTGTCATTTTTTCAAATACTTGTATTTAGGTGGTGTATGTTCCTATTGTACGTTTAAACAAACACTAAATATTTTTCAATAAAACTTTTAAAATTGAAGAAATTTTTTTTTTATTATTTTTTACTACATTTTTACATATCGTCGCCGCACGCATAATTTGACTTATGTGAACGCGCGATGCAAAACTACAACTCTGCAAATGCCGCACGAGTACGAAGGCATTTTATCACTTGTGGATATTATAATTAAGTAGTGAAATGCGTTCTTACTCGTGCGGCACTTGTAGCGTTGTAGTTTTGCATCGCGCGCTCACATAAGTCAAATTATGCGTGCGGCGACGATATACAACTACCACATATTAAAAAATCACGACCATCCAAAAAAAAAATTTTTTTCAGGACTGTCTGGGTTAAGTTGTTCATCAGTTATTGTGATACTGTGTTTCATTTTAATTTTTACATTTGTTGACTAATTCCTATACTGACTTGTTTCTTATCATTTGTTTTTTGTATGTAGTGTATTCATTTGCTTGTTCAATGTTTGATTATATTGTTGTTTGCTCTTTGATTGACTAATATACATGGATCGAATTGTTTGTTTGTTCCATTTTTGTTACTGTTCCTATTATGAAGCCTGCTGTTTAGTTTCCTCTATGTTTGTCGTATAGTTTTTATTTATTTTATTTTTATTTACTGACAAAATATACATATACCCACTCGTTCATTTTTTAATATAAACTAAGTGCATGATTTGTTTTATTTTTGTGTTTTACTTTGCTGTATTGATTGTTTGTGTTATTTGCAGTATATTTTGTTTATGTTATGTATACAGATTTTATTTGTTTTATTTTACTATTGACAATTTTATTTTGACTACTTTATTTATTTATTGATTTGTTTGCTTATTTCGTGTTTATTTATTTATTTTTACCTTTTATTTATTCATTTATTCATTTGTTCATTGATTCATTTGTTCTTTTACTACTTTATTTATTTATTGATTAAATTGTTTGTTGGTATATATTTATCTAATTTAACCTGTTATTTATTAGTTTATTCATGTATTCATTTATTCATTTATTCATTTATTCATTTGTTCATTCATCCATTTATTCATTCATCCATTTATTCATTTGTTATCGATTTATTAATTTGCTGATGTGATTGTTTTTATACAATTTTATTTTTTTTGTGAGATGTATTAATCCTTGGTGAATGTATGTTTTTTTTTATATATTTTTTACGCAGCACGCCTCGATACAGGGCAACCTAGTGAGGCTGCTGCAACTTAATTGAAGATAATTGGTGATATATTGTTTCAACGTTTGTATGATATTGATTGAATAAAGAAATATAAATAGTTAATTTAGATCTGTAAACATTTTTTGTGTACTTCATTTTGGAGAAGGTCTTCTCAGACAAATAAGTAGTACCAAAAACAGAAAACAGCCCACGAGCAAATTTATGCAAATTATCAAATTGTGTCAGTGGAAGACTCTTATAAAATTCCAACAAAGATGAGTTTTGATATTTGTTCTTAATTATATCACTTCACTGTAGATCAATAATTTTTTCAGTCCGATTTGCAGCCTTTTTTAAACGTTGCCTACTTTTTCGGACTTTTTTTTTCATCAGTGGACTATTTCACTTTTTATCACCGGCAACGATGATAATATGGTTTTGGCCCTCGGAACTTACTGGAGTAATCAGTATGGCCCTAAGGCTGGAAAGTTTGGAGACCCCTGGTATAGACCATTAAAGGTCACGTGGTCTTGTCTATGGATTTGCTTTTGCTTGGGGGGCAAACAGTCAGATTGCGCAAATCATCCTTGTAGGATGTTATGCCATAAGAGAAAAAAAAGAAAGCCAGACGACAAAATAATAACAAAATCGACACTGACAGTTCGTTTGATTATTAGGTATTCTTTAGGCGTTCCACCTAATATTACACCGTAATCGTCTGTTGTGTTGGGATGCCTGATGCCCCTCAATGATTTTTCTGTGACATCATCCTTTAATGGTCTATATACTGGTAACGCAGTACTAATTGTCTCAGAAAACATGTTCCATAACTAATAATAAGACAATAAATGTTTGCTATTCATTCCTTAACATCAAGATGGCAATGGTATCCCTTGCTCCAAGACAGAAGTATTACATACTTACCTGACAAAGTCATAAAAGGAATATTTTAGAAACCAATGCTTGTTAAAGACCGATTGTTGTGAAATTATTTTAGCAGTACAATTCCATTGGCCGCATAACCAATTTTTCTTTTCAATTTCTGGTCTATACTAATAGTGTAAATGACGACCGGTGTGGCGCGGAGGCTAACGCACTTGCCTTTGAGTCACGAGGTCCCGGGTTCGATTCCCGGCCAGAGCAAAATGAAGAATGACCTTTTTCTGATTGTCCTGGGTCTGGGTGTTACATGTATATGTGTTTAGTGCATTGTATAAATGTGTATCGTCGTGTTAGTACCCATAATACAAGATTCATATCTTAGTGTGGGACTAGCTCGGTCTGTGTGAATTGTCTATACATGTTATGTTATGTTATGTTAGGGTGTCTAAAAAAAAAAAAAAGTATTTGTAATCATGTTTAAATGTAATACCCGAACGAATTCAATACTAGGTGTACTGAGAAAGACATAAATATAGAAACCATGTATTACTAATTGATAAGGAATTCTATTTTTGCGATTTTGTTGATGAATTTGTAATATTGAATATAAATACACAATAATATATATATATATAAATAACTTTTATTCCATTAGTCTATGAAGATAATACGGGCAATAGTTTTCGCACTTTAGTAAAGTTTGTATGAGTAACAAACCTTTGCCGTCGATCACGCTTACAGTTGAACACGATGTCCTGTAAAATTCAGAAGTTCTCGGAATGTAGAATCTGTTTATGTTTAGAATTGATAACACTTCAGATTCTTCGGAAGCTCTTTTAGTATTTGGCGGGTAAATGCCATCAAAATTATAGTAACGAATATTGTAAATACTTGTGGTAATATCTTGAAATTTCACTCGAGTAACAAGTACCGCCGTATCGGTAACAACTGTAACAAGAACGGTTCTTCGCTTTGAGTAACGCTGGGGTAACGCCAACACTCAACGGTAATGGAAGTATGGAGGACAATAGAACCATTGACAATAAGTTTTGGTTAAAAGTAACGTTTGGAAGAAAGAGCCATCTATAGATAAACAGAAAAGCAACTCTTTTGATGCCTTCCAGAGCCATCTATGAAACTAAATTATAAATATCAACTGTCAAATTAGCGAATAACACATAATGGTGTATTGCTAGAGTGATAATAATATTGATAATAAAATAAAATCGGGCGTTTAGATTTCTTTGTGCATTAGAAAATACACATTTAAATGTAGCCATGTGGAATTCTTCAAGAAGTGAACCAGTACATGACACTGACAATCCAGAATGTAGTGAAAATATTCGTTTGGTTGCAGCATCGACATGTTAGTTCATTGTTTACTTCCTTTTTGTGTATTTATTATTATCAAGCCGTATTATTATTATCTCATAAATGAGTTAATAATGTGGTATTATGTACTCAGTTGTTTAAAATTCATTCATTTTACTCATTATTCTGGTCAATATATCCTCCTATTTGATGCAAAATTTAAATTCTTATCAATATCTGGTCCATCCCATAAGATGTTGTTTACATGATCTAGCCATTTGATTGTCGGAAGGTCATGTCTTCTGGCACCCTTTCTCTATTGCTATTATAGTATTCGCTGATTACTGTTTGATCTTCACACCATAAATTATTTAATATATTGTTATGTCATTGTTGTGTCTAGGTATGTATTTTGTTAACATGTAAAAGGCTTATTGCCGTGTATGTTTAAATAAATAAATATCCCAGTACAGTAGTCAGCAGACTAGCTGCATGTAATAAACATGCAAGCTGTCCTCTCCATCCCAACAAAAAATTAAAACATTCAGGTTGGATAGCAAACCTCATTGATGAATTTAAGATGTAAAATGTCTTTATTTCTTCGAACACCTGCCTATTACAGGACACTGGAAAACTTACGGAAAAGAGTGGGAGATCAATTCTTTGCAGGGTGCTCCACCCTTTCTCTGAATCATGTTGTATTTTTTTGGTCATTCTGTCTTCTTTCATTCTTCTCACATATCCAAACCATCGTAGCTTGTTAACATTCATCTTTAATTCCACGTTATGTGCAGTTACAGATACGGAACAATGTCTAAAGACACGGTTTGTGTTGGGTATACTAGGCTTCTCTGGATTTGCTGTTGTGTACGCCATGAGAGTGAATCTCTCCGTAGCTATAGTAGCCATGGTGAACTCCTCTATGATAATTACAGACAATACAACTTTAGATGTGTGCGAGAACATAAATCCAACAGATAATAATACCACACCAATGGTGAGTCACCAAATACATTATATTTTATCCACTATGCTTAGGACAAAGGCTTCAAACCACATTAGTAAAATTTTGCAGAAGAAGCAATAAATTATAGGAGAAAGAAAATGTCAAATTATTGTCATTATTATTTTAGCATCTTATTGTAATGTAGTTTTTTTATTATGTCATAAAAATTCAAGAGAAAATATCAGGGAATTATCAAGTTATAAGCAAAAAATAAAATGATTAAGTCCTTTGTATCGACAGACTTTAATAACATGTAAAAGATATATGTATGTCGCATATTTGGAATTATGCGATTTGATGCCTTTTACTTCGCCGAAAAATTATGTCTTGATGAAATTTTGTTAGTGTTTATAATGAAACTCATACTGTTTGAGTCCTTTATCCTATTCAATATTTTTGTAATTAAGTCCTAGCTAAAAAAATATTTGGTAAATATCTAGACTAGATGAACTATTCAAAAAAATTATTATGAATTTTCAAGTTATATTTATGTGAATATGTAGTTTTCTACCTGAGAAATGATAATCCATCCAAAATAAGATGATTTAACGCACACAAAATTAATTATTTGCATATTTTGCACACGATTTACACATCACAATCAAAACAAGTATCTGACGCCATGTTGACACAAAAATATAGGAAATGAATTGCAGGATTACCAATATGACAAAAACAATGCATACCATAGAGAAAAATGATAAATTTTCAATAAAAAAATTAATTAAATCCATAAATACCATATATATCACTAATTTTATAAAATTAAAGTAATAAATGTGTTTTTGCATATATTAGCACCGTACTACCTAACAAACCTAACCCGCAATCAGTCAACGTAATAAATGTGTTTTTGCATATATTAGCACCGTACTACCTAACAAACCTAACCCGCAATCAGTCAACGTAATAAATGTGTTTTTGCATATATTAGCACCGTACTACCTAACAAACCTAACCAGCAATCAGTCAACGTAATAAATGTGTTTTTGCATATATTAGCACCGTACTACCTAACAAACCTAACCAGCAATCAGTCAACGTAATAAATGTGTTTTGCATATATTAGCACCGTACTACCTAACAAACCTAACCCGCAATCAGTCAACGTAATAAATGTGTTTTTGCATATATTAGCACCGTACTACCTAACAAACCTAACCCGCAATCAGTCAACGTAATAAATGTGTTTTTGCATATATTAGCACCGTACTACCTAACAAACCTAACCAGCAATCAGTCAACGTAATAAATGTGTTTTGCATATATTAGCACCGTACTACCTAACAAACCTAACCCGCAATCAGTCAACGTAATAAATGTGTTTTTGCATATATTAGCACCGTACTACCTAACAAACCTAACCCGCAATCAGTCAACGTAATAAATGTGTTTTTGCATATATTAGCACCGTACTACCTAACAAACCTAACCCGCAATCAGTCAACTTATTAAATGTGTTTTTGCATATATTAGCACCAGACTACCTAACAACACAAATACAGTATATAAGAAAAAGGATTTATAATAATAATATGAGGTATGTCTATTTTCAATTTAATAAATTGTAATAATTTTCCCATTTCATTATTTTGACTTTTTTCCCCATTGTCTAATTTTGACTTCCGTTGTATTTTGTCCAGTAAACATTGTTTTTGTTATGTTGGTAACAATGAACCATTTCTCTGTGCAAATTTCAACATGGCCCCCGATATTTATAGGATACTTGTGATACGTCAAGGGCATACGAAAAATGCAAATATTTATTGTTGTGCTTAAAAAATCCACAATTGTGCGACGGATTCTTGTTCTCCAGGTTGAATACTACATATCTACATAAAAATAGTTCAATAATATCAAGTATTTATGCGTTCATTAAAACTAGATAAGTTCCAAATATTTTGCTTTTTCTATAAAAACTAGATGTTTGGGGATTGAATCCTTTTACCAGACTGTGTACAAGACACAAATGATTGATCGCCCATTGCACAAATTTATGTATTCAGTGGTAATGTTGTCATGTTTTTTTTTATTCATTGTATACAAATTTTGTGCAATAAAGTTTATTATTATTATTGATTTTAAAACATAAAACCACTTTTGCCAAAAATTGTGGTTGGATGCCTTTGTCCTAATCACAGTCAATATATTATTTAACAATGTTTTTATATATCGCATGTTGTAAAGAAACTACACAACTTTGTTGATTTCCAATTAACTTTTACATTTCTTAATTAATATCTTGACGTCTTCCACAGACGTTTTTTGGCATTGTCCAAATTTTAATTGTTAATATCTTACTTTAATTAATGTTACACTTTTTATTCTACTCTTGTTTTGGATAATCTAAGTAATTGTTTCGTGTCTTTTTTTAAATAATAGTTTTCTTTACATGTAGGATTGTATGTATACAATATTTAAGATTTAAAAAGCCATGAATTTCTGTAAATAAATAAATAATTTTAACAATGTACAGATAATTCACACAGATCCAGCTAGTCCCAAACTAGTTATGAATCTTATATTATGGGTACCAACGTGACGATATACATACTTATATAAAATGCACTAAACACATACATGTGATACTCAGTCCCGGGACAATTTTTTTATTTTGCCCTGGCCTGGAATTGAATCTGGGACATTGTGACTCAAAGGCAAGAGCATTAAATCTGTGCCGAACCGGTCATCAATGTATTAATATTGTGGTTAAGTCCTTATTATTCCCTTTACGATTTCAAATTCACCTAAGTTTAAAATCTATTTTATTTTACAGATAAAAAATTCAGAGCAAAACAATGCTTATTTATTTTTATAAATGGGTTATATCTACATATTGACAATAGCAATCAATCGTCAACAATATTATCTTTGACAGTAATATTGTGTTAACAAATGTGAAATGTAATTGCGGTGGAAAATTTTTGAGCAGTCGTAATATCCTGTCACATACGGATATATTACTTCACATACGTAGTGTGCAGATAAAGTGCACGATTAATCTAATATATAAAATGATAATGTCACTGTGTTTGTTATCATATTCCTCCGAAACGGCTGGATCGATTTAATGAAATTTTGTGTGCTTATCGGGTAGGTCTGAGAAGCGGCCAACATCTATTATTCATACCCCGAAAAATTAAGGGTGGTTCACCCCGATTTTTTTTTTTTAGTTTTTATGGTGAGGCATTAAAAAATACATACAGCCCTAAATTTTCACCCTTCTACCATCAACTCCTATTTTTTATTAGCGATATTAGTATATGGCAAATGTATATGGCAAGTCCTTGTAAAATAAGCTTAAGATATTCACAAAAAGTGAAGAACATTAATATTTATGAAAGTAAACAAATCTTATAGCCCATATGTGCCATAAAACATAAAAACATTCAGAATGGGAAGATAAGAAAACAAAAATAGTATCAACTTACTATGCATGTTGTATTATTTGTATCTGTTAAAAATATAATATCTAATATATAAAATTCTCGTGTCACAGTGTTTGTTATTGTACCCCTCCGAAACGGCTGGATCGATTTAATGAAATTTTGTGTGCTTATCGGGTAGGTCTGAGAATTGGCCAACATCTATTTTCCATACCCCTAAAAGTCAAGGGTGGTCCACCCCAAATTTTTTATGTTTTTTTTTGGACATTTTTTTTATGGTGAGGCATTAAAAATACATACAGCCCTAAATTTTCACCCTTCTACCATCAACCCCTATTTTTTAATAGCGATATTTTAATAGCGTAATCAAGAAATAATGGCAAAACAACGTTTGCCGGGTCAAATAGTATATTATATAAATTGTTTATAATAAATTAGTGTTTCATGTTTTCAGAGAGATGGTGAATTCTTATGGGATGAGAAACAACGAGGAATTATTTTAGGATCATTCTTTTATGGCTATGTTTTGACTCAGGTAATTTAATATCTATGTACAATATTGATACATTAATATGGTGGAGCGGATCAGTTTGGTCAGTCGTCGTGCCTTCTGTGTGGCTAGTCCTTTGCTGTGGAATGAAATTGGAATCTGGAGAGTGTAGAGGTGTTTAAGGTAGGGTAAAAGACCCTATTGTTCAGGAGATGTTGTGATTCTTGAATGGCCCGTTGCCATAATTTTTCGACGAAACGGCGCATCTTGAAAAATTGTCTAGTTATTATTATTATAAATTGAATGAAATGAATTTTGTTTATTTTTCTGCAAACGTGTTTTCCATGTTTCTATGTTTTAACAATAAAATTGTCTAAGTTAAACAGTCATTGTTTTATCTTTATCTCTCAATTGTGAAAATATTACACCATTGAATTAAATATTAAGGGCCGAAATTATAAACGAGGAACCCAATATTCGTAAGTATGTCGACACTTTACGAACGGATGGCGATCTGTTCGTACATTCTACTAGATACTGCATTATAAAACTATTTTGACAATTTGTTAAAAAGAAATATTTTTGCCTACTGTACCCATTGTTTTCAACCGGTGGTCACATAAGATCTTGCCTGTCCCTTTTATCTACCTGCTCCCCATTCATAAAAACTTCACCCAACAATCTCATAATTTACACAAAACAAATGAGTAAATGACAGTGATGCTATGAGAATATATCCTAACAAAACACGTGCGTAGATTCATCTATTGTTATTTCTTTCTCTCTTCAGGCAAATAGTGAGACAGCAATGCTAGTCGTCAAAACCTAACCCCTGGTCGGTCGGCCAGTTAAAGCCGATGGTAACATTTTACTGAAATAATATCAACGGATGTTTATAATGCTGAAAAACGAGTAGTTATATCAAATTTTGGACCGTATTAAAATAACTTGAGCTAACGGACTTTTATAATATTGGCCCTTAATAAATAAAGACGACAAAGTTTCAAGTAGTCTGGTTCTAACAATGGTCTAATTCCAAAAGTCATACCTAACGTCAGTAATAAATGATGGGTCTATTAGACCTAACGTCAGTAATATATTAATATTTTCATAGTGTCTCACATACATCAGCTCAGTAAATTCATAGTCTACCTAACATCACTTCAATAAAAAGAAAAAATTCAATAAATGGAGAGCAGATTTCATTTGAGGCCTTGCTAGGGAACGTGTTCTTCTTATTATGACACAGCGGGTGTATAATGAAAAATTGCCAAGAGAATTGCGCAATCATGTCTTAGGACGAGATTTGCCAACTGCCCCTGAACAAAACGAATCTGGGACATTGTGTGAAAGAATATTGTGCAGAATTTTTACGAGTGAATTAAAAAGAAACATTAAAGAGTGCGATTAAATTGAAAGGAACACAATATTTACTCATTATGCATGAAAAAAACATGTCTGCCTATAATGCTCGGCACAAATTTACCAGGACTGAGAGGATGCACTTTGAAGCCGATTTTTAGAGAAACCGCTCTAACGATTTTTTTTATTATTTTTTTACGTTTTAACAAAAGTTAACAGAAAACAAATTTCTACTTATTTTTTTTATATCATGCGTTGTTTTCATTTTATTAATTTTTATAAATTGTTCTTAAAAAAATGGTGATTTTTTATTAGCATTAATAAATTTCTTGTAATTTCTAATATCTGTTTTTTTTTAAACCATATTTTTTCAAATGGTGTCAGCATACATGACAAATACTCACAAAAAACTAAAAAAATAATCAAAATTTTTTAAATAATGGCAATAATGTAACTTAAAATGAGTGTCTGTCAGACCACTCCTCAGCAGAATAATAACTAAAAAGCCATCTCAGTTGCAGAGGGTTAAACTTGGTTTGCGTTTCTGACACATATGTGTTTGGTAATTACTGTGTTTTTACTTAGCAGGGCAGTATAGTACACCCCAGATATTGGTTAAATCATGAAGGTGGAGTTGGTTAGTATTTGGCAGAATTGAACCCTCTCTCAATTGAATGTCTGATACTCTACAATCGACAATAATATCTATATTGGGTTAGTTGGAAGATATCGCAACTCTGCGATAAACTCGCCCATTGTACAGATTTTTTCATGCATGTTGTATATAATTCCTGTTATCATATTCTGCACAATAAAGTTTATTATTATTATTATATTATATCCTACTGATTATTACTCACGGTGTAATTAAATTATCTTTTGTAGATCCCTGGCGGGAGATTAGCTGAAATATACGGCAGCAAATTAATTTATGGTTTGGGTGTATTCTTTACGGCCATATTCACCCTATTAAGTCCTCTTGCTGCGTACCAAGGCTATCCGTACTTCATCGCTGTCCGTATTCTAGAGGGACTGTGTGAAGGTGTGACATTTCCTTCTATGCATGCTATGTTAGCTCGCTGGATACCCCCCACAGAGAGATCATTGTTTTCAGGATTAATTTATGCAGGTGATTAAATATTATATAACATAATATATCTAATAATTCTAGAGTCTGTACGTTCACAGAGTGAAAATTCATACTGATTATAGTATTTATTCTATTAAAAAACACAGTTAATTTTTTACTTTAATTTATTGAGATACCTCGAGTACTTTCGGCAATGTATATCAATTGACATTTTCAATAGAACACTCTCTCATTTTCAAAAATTTACTGTGTTTTTTAATTAAAAGATTTACTATCATATAATATAGCTTCTCAATTTTATAAATATTAAAATGATTAAGTTAAAACACTGTAACTTTCACTGTATAAATTTTATTTTGGCAGAGGCCTTTCGGACTTAGTCTATCTTCAGTGCCGTTAACTTAGAAATTTCTTAATTTTCTTTTTATTTATTTCATTACATAAACAGCAAAGTCTATTGCAATGTATGTATGTAGTATTTAGCAGAAAAAACATTTGTTTTTTTTAATTTCATATAGTACAAAAGCATATTATCTTTACAGAGAATGACCTAAAGAATCTCAAATGCTTGGTCTATGATTGAATATTCACTGTAAAATTATACAAATCTTGTAATCAATGTACAGTTTCGGTGATGATCAAATGAGAAGGAAATAAATTAGTAACAAAAAGGTTAAAGAATCTTTAAAATTGTTTATTGTTTCAGGTGCCCATTTTGGTTCCATTGTATCATTTCCAGTATCGGCATGGCTCTGTACTCTGGAATATGCAGATGGTTGGCCCTTGTGTTTTTATCTGTTTGGTGCCCTGGGTGTGGTGTGGTGTGTGGCCTGGTACTTCCTGGCATATGATACTCCTCTCAACCATCCCAGGATATGTCCTATGGAGAGAGACTATATTGTCAGGACTATAGGACCTTGTGTTAGTCATTTTATTCACTTTAAAATATTTGCAGCCTGTTTCATAAAGATAAATGGTTTGTTCCATGAAAAAGAAACAGTATTGTTTGATTAATTTTATAAGAATTATGAATAATTTTTCCCTGATACTGTTTGTTGATTATAAATATATGATTATAAAGGGGCACTCACATTTGTTCACTTTCAGTGATCACTGTTGATGATCCTCCAAAATAAAAAGGTGTGAACAGGCATTTCATCAATAGTTATCACTGACGGATGAAAACGAGTACTACCTAACATAATTTTAAAGAAAGGTCCTTTCACTGAAACAACCATAAAGTTTTATCCTATTATTAGTCTTATTCTCTATGCATTTGTATTGAAATTCAGAATCATGCACAAAATTATCATACTGTCAAGAATTTTATTAATTTGCTATAATTTTCAATAAGTGTTATTTTGCATTTTTTTAAATTATTTAATTATTCTTTACGAAAATATGTCAAACTACATATAACATGACCGTGAGTGTTGACATGGCAGTGAAAGTATAGGATGATCATGTGTGAACAGACGTGTTCACTTTTAATGAACATGTTTGATCCTGACGCTCTGGATGATCATCCAAAGTGAAGCAATGTGAATGCCACTTTAGACAGTTGTTAACCTGAATTTTATTATTGTATAATATTGTGTCAGATGGAAAGTAGACCTACAACAGTCCCGTGGGGCCACTTCCTCCGCAGTGTACCTTTGTGGGCCATTCTCATCACACACTGCGGCATCTCCTGGCAGTTCTACACACAGCTGACAGAACTCCCCACATACATGAACAACATACTGCACATGAGGCTGGAAGAGGTCAGATAATGAATATTCTTGTTTTCTTTCTTCCTCTAACCAACTATCATCTTAAGAGCATGAGATTCGAACCTGACACGTAAATTCAATTTGAATTTGTGTAAATTTGTTTTATTTAGAAGATAGACCTGCAGGGTTTTTTTTTCTCTTCCATCTAACGACTTTTCTCACTTCAACTTCTAAGTGTAGTCCATAAAACCTGAAAACGGTTCAAAATTTTGTGTGGGTTAGTTCTTCTGATATGTTCTTGATCAGGAAAGTGTGAGTGAATTATTTTAGCTCCACCTGCAGAGCTACTCTTGTCACAATCTAAATACAATCTTGTCTTGATGTTTAACTCTACAATGTGTCAATCCATGTGCATGTATGAGAAATCGCATGAGTGAGGAAGAAGCAAAAAAGTATGTAAAGATAGGATTATATGGCGTTCCGTTCTCTCTGCTTACCCCACTTGGGATGCGTCATGTAGGTATAGATAGATATCATTTTAGGTAGTAGAATGAACATTGTAGATACATGTGATAAATTTGAATTTGTAAAATTATTCAAAACAAAAAATCATCAATAGCAAAACAAAACTTTCTCAGTGATATTGATGAAATAATATACGTGGTGAAGATGCATGATTAATAGTGAACATGAATGTAGTAATCGATAAATAGATCTTACAAAAAAAATATTAGTGTTATTTAGTGTTCAGATTGACAATCAACGATAAGTTGTCGTCAGTCTCAAGCACAATTATAAAGATGGTTGCTTTCAGTATACATGCACACTCGACAGATGACGAATGTAATGGTAAATAACAATGTACCGTGAGCAAGGTGCACATAAACCAGCCTATGCCGATTCAAAAGCATCGGGACACCTTTCTTGTTTTCTGCTAAACAATGATTGTGATATTTCTAGAACGCCATTCTGAGTGCACTGCCTTATCTTACTGCATGGCTGGCCAGTATTTTCTTCTGTATGCTTGCCAACTGGCTCATCTCTAAAAACTGCATCACGCAAGTCAACTCCTACAGACTATGGAATACTGTCGGTAAGAAATTATAAATCAAACATGTTTGAAGTAGTTCAGATATATTTTTTACTAAGGTGAATGGACTCTTCTAGATATATGTATAATAATAATCCATCAGTGTATCTTATCTCAAAACGGAATTTATTTTAATAAAATTTGCATATTTACCTAATTATATTTAAACGTTAATTGTTATTAAAACACTTCATCATATCTCAGTCGGTAACTAACTTTTTATTAACATTAGACATTGAAATGTTCAATTAATTGTATCACGTCTAATTTTCAAGACTTACACTATCCCAAATTGAGATATGCATTTTTATTATGAGTTCGTATGTAATGTACAAAACACATATACATGTAACACCCAGACCCAGGACAATTTGACAAAGGTTGTTCTTAATTTTATCTCTCTGGGAATAGTACCTGGGATTTTATGATTCACAGGCTTAACTGTTGGTTATCTCTGCGCTACACTGACCGTCATAAAGTGTTTTCATTTAAATGTCATATAAATTTTCAATTATCCTAATTAATTTGATTTTGTACAAACTTCATTGCAGCCACATTCATTCCCTCTATGGGCTTATTGGGTGTGGCCTGGGTGGGCTGTGACCAGTTCTCTGTGGTGGCACTCCTGGCTGTCACGAGAGCCTTCAGTGGAGCTTATTACGCAGGTAAACATCTACAAAACACATACATCGAGAATATAAATATAACATCCCAATACTTCTATCTGACACCTATTGTCTTGGCACCTAACCAAACCTCAAGACCAAAATGTACTTGATTTTGAAAATACTATGTTCCGTGAAGTCCGTGACAAAGAATTGGTCTTTTGCCCTTTTATCTAAGTTAAGGAGTGCTTGGCTCACTACCTAGCCTATTGTCTCCTTATATTTTTTGCGATTACTAGGTTACCATTCAAGAATCTTTTCTTTTCATCGAAAATCAGTGTGTCTTGACGTTGTTATAATTGTACTTTTAGGTTATCAAATGAATCATATAGTGCTGTCTCCTCAATATGCTGGCACCATGTACGGCATTACCAACTCTGCTGCAAATCTCTGTGGATTCCTGGCACCGTATGCCATCGGTGTCATCGTGGATGGAAAGGTATGATACAATATAAATATTTAGATGATATTTAAACGAGAGACAGAAAATTCACGTATTCACTGTAAAAAAGGTTATTAATTGTATCGATGTTTATTTTTAAGACTCCATATTTATTTATGTCAAAAACACATATTGGTGATAAAACTCAAACAATGTGTTTTTATTTTGCATTTTTCATTTATCCAAATAATAATATTGTTGTTGGCCTTTGAGTCATGAGGTCCCGGGTTCGATTCCCGGCCAGGGCAAAGTAAAGAATGACCTTTTTCAAATTGTTCCATGTTTATGTGTTTAGTGCATTGTATATTTATTTATTTATTTATTTATTTATTCAATTTACGGCTCATATAGCCATTTACAATATATATACATATATAAACATACAAATTCACAAATTGGTGTTAAGTAATTCAAATATATATAACCAAAATAATAACAACAACAAAAATGCAACCAAATATCATCAATAAAAACAACCATGTATAAATAAATGGATGGGCACTATTTATAGACAATTCAAGTTAGTAGGCATCCATACGATATGTGTGTATCGTCACGTTAGTACAAGTTTCATTTCTTAATTTGGGACTAGCTTGATCTGTGTAAGTTGTCTATGTATGTTATGTTATATTTCTTTTAGGAAACCCTTGGACAGTGGAGGTTGGTGTTCTATATAGCTGCGGCTGTGAATCTCAGTTGTAATCTCTTCTACATCATGTTTGTAAGCGGAGAGGAAGAGCAGTGGTCCGTGGATATGTCTCGCAGTCCTGAGGATAGGGATGCCAGCACCAGTTACGCCATATTCGAAGACTCTTCTTCATCTCACTATCACAATGAGACGCATGTTGTTCTATGAAGAACAATGATGATTGCTGTGATTTGAACTTTTACATCACAAAATAATATATATTTATAAATATCGGAGGATAGAATTTGACTATAGAGACTTTGAGAATAGAGCTAGCCGTGGAGAACAGAATTATCCTGATTACATAAAGAGTTTTCTACTTATTATGTTTAGAATATTTACTAAAAAATTTTTTTTATTGTTTAACCGGATTTGGGTGCAGATGACAAAACCAATCAGAAACCTCGATTGGAGAACCATGTCTTAAGCCAACCTAGAGGCAATTCGTAAGCGTTGGGACACCTTAGTCACTTCTTCCGATTAGATTTTACACAATGTTGCATTGTG
The DNA here is from genome assembly GCA_947579605.1 of Athripsodes cinereus. NCBI lineage: Eukaryota > Metazoa > Arthropoda > Insecta > Trichoptera > Leptoceridae > Athripsodes > Athripsodes cinereus. Next base: position 25,128,753 of record OX388319.1, on the reverse strand, counting down.
TAGACATAGTTCTCCAATCGAGGTTTCTGATTGGTTATGTATTATGTTATTTACTCAAATTTTAATAGGTCTGCAATCAGTTTCGAAACATTAGTATCATTGATGAGTAGATTTTTTTTATTGTTATTAATCTGCTTGTGAATGATATTAACATATTAAAAACGTAAAATTGAAAGTGATAATTTAATATATTGTGGAAAACTTTCAAATATCATTATTCTCTATTGTATAAGAAGTGAGCTATTATCGGTTGATTTCCAAATATTGATTTACAACTTGAACAGCACCCTTAAACTTTATTGAAAGTATAGTTTAGCGCTACACACACATGCACAAACAGAATTTAATGTCGCATTTAAGCGAGAAATGCTGCTCCGAGAGTTAAAATTTCTGTTTAGTAGCCAAATTTCATTCGTACTCATTTAATCCAATGCAAAGTTGTGTCTAATTTATCTTATTATTTGAGAATCATCGGTTGATAAATAAAACATTCTTGATGGATATGCGTTATAATCAGAAATTAGAATGAAACAAAATTGTTTTTATTGGAATTCTACTTGACATATCAAATTCTTTGTCTATGTATAAGATGACAGTATAAAAGACAATTATTTTTTAGTTACTCTACCGGTGACTTTATTAATTTGCGAGCTGGCTTTCTATTGCTTCCACTCTTTGTCAGGCAAATGTAAAGTTTACTGTCATAATATGAAACTTTACATTCGCCTGACGATGAGAGCGGAATCTTTCGAAAACCGACTCTCAGATTAATAAAGTCAACAGTGAGATTATTTACATATTTTCTTTTTCATTTTTATTTCTTATTGTAATAAAAGAGTCAAACTCGTGAGTAAAAGACCGACATGTAGCTAGCAAGCTGCAGCTTGCCGAAACTTGAGGTGGAGATGTAGGTTTCTTCTGGTTTTGTTTTTATTGGAATTCTACTTGACATATCAAATTCTTTGTCTAATGTATAAGGTGACAGTATAAAAGACAATTATTTTTTATTCAATTTTGAATCCTAAATCCAAAGATATTATGTATGATTATATAATAGAATTATTTAATAAGGTGGTCGGTAGTGTGATGTTAGAGTCTCAGACTTTCAGTTGAAAGATCTCAAGTTCAATTTTTCTTGCTGCCATCCTTTTTCACCTTCACAACATAAGCATACAGAGGGTGGCCAAATTAATGTACTCATTCTCAAAATCCTCTTTACATAATTTTTTCTTCCAGTAGTTTTTATATCATAAGTAATATCAACCTGTTACTTTCTGTAACAGATTACTGGTAGTAGGTATTATTAATTTTTTTTACTAGTGGCAACTCCAAAATTGGTATTTATTTATTACATTTTTACAGGGATACAAACAGTCATAATGGTATGTAGTAAAGTTTGCTAGAGACGTATGATTAGTTCTTGCTGACTTCGGATGAGCACATGCTATTTGAAGCTATTTTATTAGTTTGTATTTGGTTCATAAATAAATGACGTTCTTCATTTTAACCATGTAAGTGTTTTAATTTCTTTTATGAGATTAACTCAAACAGATAAAACAAGCTTAAATAGCGTGTGCACATCCAAAGACACCAAGAACTGAACTGTAGCAAACTTCACCACGTATGAATTATGGGGTTGCCATTATTAAAAAATATGAACAATATTGTCAGTAGTAATCAGTAACAGAAAGAAACAGGTCGATATTACTTAAAATATTAAAACTACTGCAAGAAATATGTCAATTATTTTTTTACTTTTCGCTAGCCTAATGAGAGAGGAAGCTCTTGAAAGCCGGCTCGCGTCCAATAAAAAGTCACTGTGGATATACTATAAATAAGTGTTAATACAACACAATATGTACAATCATATAAGGCTTGAAAAGAATAATTTCACCTTATTTGGTAGTGTCCCAGATGGGCTGCGGGTTCAAGTCCCATCCAGGGCGCTACCAAATAAAATGACACTTTCTTTTCTAAGCCTTATATGATAGTCTCGTGTGTTTAATTTATATATGACCTCTTACAATGGTTAATTGTAAAATTAACCTTGATTATTCTAATTTGTTAAGTCCGGGAATTATGAATCATTTTGCTTGTTTCACATTGTTTTTTGTGTCATTATGAATTATGATGCTTTTTAATCAATCGTAACTCACATTTACAAGATTTCATATTATTTTATTTAACTGAATTAATTCAGAAATTATGGGTTCACTTCCAATCGTAATTTGTACTTGTATAGTCAAAGTGTGTAAGAAATGTTATGCATATAAAAAGATGATCAATCCTAATAATTTTTTTAATGAATCTCGGATACCTCTGTATCTAAATTTGAATGACAGTGGACAATACTATAGTTATAATGTACTGACAATATGTTAGAAAGGGACACCTCTCTATCAATTGCTATCTCATGTGGTACATTTTATTTTTTCATTGGAATATATACCTTATTGTTACGACAGAAAGCATATTTTTATTTGTATTTTGGTCAAAAGAGCACAGGCTAGTTCTTGTATAATGTCTTTAATACCATAATATTTATAAATATTTAAGTTAATAATGTGTACTCACACAATGTTACTTTAAAAAAATGATTTTGTAATGACAAGTATTATTCGCAGATTATATGTAGTGTTGCTCCTGATTGAACCTTAATGTTCTATGGTGGTTCTACTCAATATTTTTTGCTGTTCCATGTCTATAAGTAAATGTGTGTGTATGTCTCTTAACCTGATACAACAGATCTTTAAAATTTGTAAGTAAGGCTGATGATATGTGTGTGAATTGTGATATTGTTTAATCAAAAAATAATTCTAAAAATTGCTTTGTATAATAATTTGTTGTTAAGATTTGATTGTTGTTAAACTATGCGCTTGTAAAGTGAAACATATGCCCTCTGTTCAGTGGCGTAGCTAGGGTCATCTGCACCCGGGGACAAAGTCTGCGCCCCTTCTCGGAGTCCCCAAGAAATTTTTGAAATTTTTCAGTTTATATGGTTCATTTCGAAGCATGAAGCATTATGAAGAAAAATATTTGAACCCGATGTGTCATTTTGTTAATGAGTAGAATGGCACCCCTTAATACTCAATGGGGGCGCCAAAATCATGTTTGGCAACTGGTTTGAAATGAATATATTTGTGGAGCTCCAAAATTTAATCTTGCAAACGTATTTGGGATACATTAGCTTACATCAAAATAAAATTAAAAAAATGTTTTAATACTCATTTTGGCGCCCCCTAATGTGGCGCCCGGGGACATATGTCCCCCCTGCCCCCCCCCAGCTACGCCACTGCCTCTGTTGGTGAGATCCATAAACTAACTTGACAGTTTTAATTTCATGCAAATTTGTATTGGTTGAGTGTTTTGGTCGTTTAGTAGATTGTGTTATTTAATCATAATTTAACTTAAAGTATTTTTTTCCCCATAATTATTACCATTATAGTAACGAGCATGATTGTGTATTTTTTACATTCCCTAAAAATAATGAATTTGAAAGAAAATGGTTAAAATACAAAAGATATGCGCATGCGCCATTCATTAGAAAGAAACAATTTTTTTTCAAAAAGGTTCCTCTTTTTTTGGTTTTTGTAAATATATTATGATATCTTTTTATTTATATCATGACTCCGCTACCCATAAGTGAGGTAACCAGTGAACTAACTGCGTGTAATAAACATATAGGTCATCAAGAAAAAGGGATTTATCAAATGACCACTATTATATAGGCATTTTTGTCCATTTCAGTTATTTTTTTGTTCTCTTTTAATAAAATTAGATGTAATGCTAAACTTCAGAGTATTTTTACGAGTCATATTGAATTAATTTTCAATAAAATACTGCTTCTAAACATTAATTTTTGTATGAAAATCACCACAAAATTAGACAGTTAGAGCGCAAACATCAGATGACATCATACTTTACAAGCGTATTTGGGAAAGTGATATTAAAATGTAAAAAATCTGTTATTATGAATACTAAAATTACACAACTTTTCTCCTTTATTTGGTTCTTCTGTAAAATGTGAATTTTGCAGATTCTACTTTACATTTTGGGCGTGATGAATAATACTTTTATCTTTCTCAGTAGAATAACAGAAGACTCATAGTAGAATAACAGTATACCTGTGATATACCCGTGTGTTATTGTTGTTGAATGTTCTTTTCTATAATTAAAATACATCTCTACTTAATGTTGAAAATTTCTTTCATCATTTTACTACGTTTATGTAGATAGAGACAGAAAGTATAATATGTACCAAATATTGTTATATTTTGTTCCTTGTGCATAACTTTATTTTAATTCAATTATGTTTAAGAAATTATTTTATAATTAATTTTTCTAAAGACAATGATTGTTGTGTTGTCTATAGAGTATGAGACTGGTATCAGACACAAATCTATAATTGTGACGTGTGTATGCAATAATTTTGTTTGTAGTCTAGATGATGACTTGCGGAAAAGAACTCTATTGTCAATTCATAACAAATAAATTAAGTATGAGTTTTTGATTGTTCATGTCTCACAATTGTGTGAGAGGAATGTGTGATAGTCAGGAGCTTGATGATAGAGTTTTGGACTTTAAATCTAGAGATCCTTAGTTCAAATCCTTCTGTTGCTTATCAACTCCACCTTCATGACATTGCTTACTGTGAAGTCGCTTATAAAGCACAATTTATCTTTTTAATTAAAAAATAATTTCTATTCTTTGTTTTTAGTAATGCTTAGCCATTTATTTGTAAAAATAATACTCACAAACTATTTTTTAATGCAAAAATTCTTGCACCGTTCTTATTTGTGGTGTTGGTACACAAGTGGTAGAATTCCATTACTGGATAATTTGAAACAAATGTTTTGTCTTACTATAGATTAAACATGACGAGAGGGACGTCTTTCCACTTATCAGATCATTATCAATTTCAAATGGTAGGATTAATAATGACTTAATAAGTAAAGACATCTCTCTCGTCATATTTAAGGGCCCCGTTTAGCAAAAACGGTAAAACATTCTATTTTCAACAAATTTGATGGAAAAACTGCCAAAACTTGTTGACCCTTGCGAACATATTGATTTGATAAAATAAAAAATCAAATATTTATTACCAATATTAGTTTTTTACTAAAAAAATAAATAAATCGCAGGCTGACGAGATTTATTTAGGTACTCATAGTTATATCAAAATACAAATTATTTGTAAAATATATATATATATATTTTATTCATCCAATCAAGCATATAAATACTATAGATTTTAGCAAACTTTTTTAGTGTACAAAAAATTGAGTTCATGTGGTGATTTTTGGTTTCAAAAATGAGAAATTTTATCAAAAAAAAATATTTTTTAAATTGGTCAATATCTATGAAAAAAAAAAAAAATATAATTTTTTTGTTCTATAATTTCAATATTTGATTTCAATATTCAATTTATTCAATTATAAACAATACCTCAAAACAGCAACCAAGGTTGTGATAAATATTGTGATAAATATCTAAATATTCTCAATATTAAAATAAATATATGAAAATTTGTCGGGTTCTCGTGCATTTATGTACCAAACACACCCCCGAATTCGATTTTTAGAAATATGCTTTTTTATAAACGAATGCTATGAAGCTAAAATCGAGTTTTTTTTTTAAAGTTAAGGTTTGATATTGGTAATTAACATTTGTTTTCATATTTTTTCCCGTGGAGCACCCGGTAAAGAATTGGTCTCCCACTCTTCTCTGTAAGTTTTCGAGTGTCCTGTAAAAGGCAGGTGTTCGAAAAAATTAAGACATTGTACATCTTAAATTCAGCGATGAGGTTTGCCACCCATCCTGAATGTCTTGATTTTATATTGGCACGAAGAGGACAGCTTGCATGTTTCTTACATGCAGCTGGTCTGCTGGCTACCCCACTTGTGGGATATGCCGTGATGGTATAGTAGTAGTAGTAGTTTCATATTTTATCAAATCAAAATGTTTGTAGGGTCAACAAGTTTTGAGAGTTTGTGTACCAAACTTGTTAAAAATTGAATGTTTTATCGTTTTTGCTAAAGGGGCCCCTTATTCTATGAAACATTTATTTCTAATACCATTCCTATGATAATGATATCAGACCACTAGAATGTCGTGGGAAGAGCTTATTAATTAGCACAAAGACACTTTAAATAGAGGAGGCTGGTTTCTGCCCTGTGCTCCCAGGAGGAGCATTTAGGGGGAAATAATGATTACTAGGGTTAAAGGAACAATAATAAGAAATTAATTATTAATCAATAAGTAATGTGGGTGTAAATGAACACACAAGCATTACATTAATTACTTACTGATATTATTATACATACTGTAATGTTAGCACAAACATTCCTTTGTATATTGTTACTCATTAATTTAGTCATTTTAATAATTTTGTGTTTATTACTACTAAATAAATTATATATTTTATTGAAATGTCTGTTTTTTCTTTTTCAATGCACCTTATTACATTATTATGTAAGTTTATTGGATGAATACATAATATTACATTCATTCCTCATTATTTGGAAAGCTCCCATAAACCATCAATAACTTTGTGAGAGATGAAAATATTCTAAATTTAAATAATTGGATAAAACTTCAAATACGAAAGATGCTTCAACTTTTTTACTATTATCTTAACACATCTTAATTAGGCCATTTTCCATCCAAATTGTGTTATAAAGCAAGAATATACCAAACATTTTTGCATCAAAATAGGCTCTGCGTAAAATAGTTATATCTTTTGAACTATTTGATTATTTCAAAGAATCTTTCTTTAAAGAGAGTTCAATATTTCTTATGCATTATACCTACACATTATTTTATTTTTCTGTATACAAAATTAAAACTTGAAAAAAAAACACTTTCACAATCTAAATTACTTAATTTATACTACTTGACAATATTTTTACCAAGTTTTCAACAGATTTAATAAAAAAATAGTGTTAAACATGTGTTTTACTTTGCACATATTCGCTAAATGTGAACCAATAATGCAAACAAGAGCCAAAACAATCGGCTCACACTTCTCTGATAAAGAACAGATCAGAGGCTGATAAAGAACAGATCATAACCCACAGTAAATTCTAAATTTCTATCAGGTTACAGATCTGTGGGAAGCCAACTTTGGACTAAATCTCATAATGGACTACACAAGAGAAGTCGGCGTGGGCAGGATCGTTGGATGGAGAAAAAAAATTGTCTAGGTATTTTATGAAAACAAACCAATAAGTCGAATAAAGATATAAAATACTTAGAAACTGTATTGGTGAATTTTTAAAGTTTTTGATCAACATGTAAAACATTTCTGTGCAAAACATAATATCATCCTGTGGAGTCCCCAGTAAAGAATATGTCTACCATTCTTTCCTGTAAGTTTTCAAGTGTCCTGTAGAAGGCTGTTATATTAATAAAACAATTAACATTTGATGGTTACCCCACAAGTGGGAGACGCCATGATTGTGAAGATTGAAATAATCTTTTTTACTTGGGGTTATTTAATGCTGGCAATATTTATGTTGGCAACCCTAAATATGTGACCGTGATCAAAACTCATTTTGACGTTTGAGTTTCGCGATGATGGTTTGATTATTGTTTCAAGTGCTAATTTTGTTGAATGCATTTTATTTGTTTTATTTATTAGCCGTCACAAACTAGTCGTAAAGTTGCGAGACGAAACTCTGTATCAATAGTAATATGTCATAATTTTATTTATATTTTAATTATTTTAAACAATACACGAATCGGGAGTGTTATTGTTTATAAAATTGTTTTGAAATGTTTTCGCCTGATAAAGATGATCAGCGTTTAAATAATACAGATAACGACACGGAAGATGCATCAGATGACCACGCTTTCATTCCACGAACTGGTAAACTATAATTATTTGATTACATCCACGTATAACCTGTTATGTTGATCTATTACAGCTGTTTGTAACATATTGTACCAGAAGCTTTTGTTCTAGGATGATTCATGATTTATTCTAAAGGTTTTTTTTTATCGATTTCCTGTCCTATTATTAAGACTTCTGTTTTATATCGAATATGCAAAACATATTGTTGAATTATTTAATAGTAAAATATTCCTGATTATTTTTAAATTTCAATAAGGGTGTTTTTTTTTTTACCTACATAGTTATTTATTTATTTTTATCTTTATTGTGTTGGAAATATTTCTGATAATGTACCTTAATCTCAATGAAGTGCACTTTAAAAAAAAAAAAGTTTACTTTTTTAATCAAAACAAAAACTAGTTAACCATGCCAACTAGAAAGTGGATTCAAATGGATATGAGTTTTGAATATAAAATTATTAATCTGAAATACCACTCTAATGTAAATAAACAACGTTTTATTTTCAAATCAGTGTAACATTCTACTTCATTTATCCTTTAACACACCTCTCAGAAACACAGGACAAATAACAACCTCTTCCATTCGGAGTGACACTGTACCAATTGAGCCACCTCTTCCCGCAATATTAAAAAAAATATATCTGGGCTTTGTTATAAACCCAAATACAACCTTATACACCTTTCACAGTAAGCTAAAAGCTTGTGTCGTGAAAGGGGAGTTTGCCTGCACCTGGGATTGAACCACTGATCCCCTGTTCACGAGGCCGAAACTCTACCTCCAGTCTACCGACAAACTCCTAATATTCCTGATGATCTGATTGTGTAATATGAATTATTTAAAAACATTGATATATAGTTTTCATAGTCATCATCAAACAATTCATAGTCACTGTGGAAGTATTAAATATAAGTATTTTAGTTGAATTAATTTAGCATGAACTTCCACCAAGTACTGTCCGTAGACAATATTAACTACCGAAGGTTACTCTCTTGCATATGAGTTACGGGTTCCCAGGTTCAATTCCTGGTCAGGGCAGAATGAAGAATGACCCTTATCAAATTGTCTTGGGTCTGGATGTTGTATGTTATGTTATATAAAAGTGTAATGTGTTTTCAGTGGTTGATTCAGCAGAATGCTTCAAGGCTCGCACTGTATTGGGTATTCTGGGCTTCCTGGGGTTCGCCAATGTGTACGCCATGAGAGTGAATCTCTCTGTGGCTATTGTAGCCATGGTGAACATGACAGCTCCTACTAACGCTTCCAACTCCACAATGGATGTGTGTCCGACATTGCCTCCGGAAAATACAACTGTTCAACCACTGGTGAGTCTGACATCCAAAGAACTGCTAGTAAATGCACTATTTACAACAAAATGTTAATATATTGTTTACAAAGTAGTAAAAAAATCTATCAAATATCTTTTGGATTTAATGAAGAAGGTCTGAAGCTCAAATCTTATCGCCGATTTTACTATTATTTGATATTTAGATGCAGTAGAAACTCGAATAGATCTTTTAAAAAAATATGTATATTCTGGTTTCTAATTAAATTGTTCAAGGCATAAGCAGTCTGTTTATTTCTTTTTATAATTAATGCAGAGTTTTGCATGCTCAATTGCAACATTATCAACGACCATTACATTTTTATATGTGATAACATAAGTTGGTATCATTGCAATTATCGTCATATTAACATCCAGCTGTTAACATGTAATTAATAACAATACCTATATAACTCGATGAATAAAGCATTACAATCATTTCTACTGCATTTATGCCACTTTCATCCTTCTTTAGCCATGTCCACGTCCGACTTGCATACATTAGTGTTGGCACTGAGATAGCAGAGTTACGTAATACACTTTTTACAAAATATTTTCAGTTATATGTTTTGCCATGTTTGTGAAAACAAAGGAAGTGAATCTATTTACCATTTCCTACTAACTATTATATATATTATCATGTTCGCAGTTAGTGATATTAAAGCCCATTTAGATAGCAGAGTGTTATCACTAACTCTACCTATACACAATGTCACTCTATCTATAATATTTTATTACGTCATGTTTGTTTTGTTTGATTAATGTACTGAATGCCATGTGGTGATATATTATTATATTATATATATATAAGGGTTTCAAGGAATGAAAACAAATTGTAATAAATTATGCGTATCTATATTATTGTTGACTTATAATATGGATAAATATATTATATCAATGCTATTTTCAAAACTACCATACAAGGCTCAGAAAAGACAACTTTGTTTATTTATTTATTACATAGAGACACACACAGTAGGTTGACAAAACATATATGAAAAATAAAAAGAGAGAGAATAATGTTGATCTGATCAGGCCAACCCTTTTTTTGAAAAAGATATATCTGGGTTTGGTTATAAACCCAAATACAACCTTATACACCTTTCACACTAAGCTTAAAGCTTGTGCTGTGAAAGGGGAATTTGCCGGCACCTGGGATCGAACCACGGACCCCTTGTTCCGGAGGTCGAGACTCTATATATAAAAGAAAGTGGTGTTTGTTACACCATTTATAACTCCAGAATGGCTGTACCGATTTGAATTATCTCTGATTTGTAGGATTATTCTCCGCCCCGAATGGCCGATAGCAAAATTACGAAGAAAATTATTTAAAATTATTCAAAAATGCAATATGGAGAATTATACAAAATCAACGATGATGTTTTTTTTTATAGATTGGCCTATTTGTAGAATAATTTTTGTATACATTTTCAAATTAGAATCGTTATCCACACAATTAAACATGTGATTCTGAAATTTCAATTTTGAAAAAATCATTTCTAAGAATTTTTATAAATTTAAAATGAATAGGTATCTACCTAAAAAATAAATTAGTACCTACATAATTATATTTTGTACAGCAGATAATAAACAAATCTGAAGTATAATTGTTCAACATAAATGAATTATATTTTTTTACACTATACGATGACAAACTTGGACAATTACGAAAGTTTGTAAAGAGATTAAAAATATTAATCATTTATTGATTGTTTGGCAGTACGAAGTTCGCTGGGTCAGCTAGTTAAAACATAAATTAAACAAAAAGGTTACATTAGGGATAAAGAAACACTGCCTGACCAATGTAAGTCCAGTCTAACTGGACTCACACCAACATATGCCTGTTACATTAAACTGATTGAACTTGGCCGTTTATTTTGTAACGCACTCAAAGATTCTACTGCAAAGGGTAGGAAATCTTTTCTAAAATAATATCAAGTGAAAAATTCTTATTTCTATCAATTCTTAACTATTTTAATTTCCAGAGAGCTGGTGACTTTGATTGGGATGAGAGGCAGCAAGGTGTTATTTTGGGATCCTTCTTCTATGGCTATGTCCTCACACAGGTATGCACAATGAGATTACAGATCTCAGTCTATCTATACCATCACACCATCTCATGTAAAATAGGCACATATAATAAACATACAAATTAATCAGAATCTCTTATACTCTATATTATTCATTCTCTCATGGAGGAACCAGGCGGGGAGGCAATATGCGAAATCACTTGTCACAATCTTTTGTTTAGTTTTGTCTCTCTCTTACTGTTACTTTGATGTTGTATGATGCTCCGCTTCCCGTATACTACTTACTTACTTCCGATGGCCGAACAGCCCTTGTAGGACCTTTGCCTCCGAAACAATAGATCTCCAAGCCTTTCTATCCTGAGCAATGGACTGACGGTCGTCTTTAGCATTGAGCTCCTCCAGATCTCGGTTTATGTTATCAATCCGCTTCCCGTATACACAATTAAAAATCATATTGACCGTCCAGTTCCACAACTCAACAAGTCCAAATGTCATATTCAAATATTTATTTGTGGAATTGAAGATAGGTAGATACATTATTTTTTTTCATTAACTTAATAATTAATATGTAAAGGAAACTGTCTATTTTTTAAAGATATTTGTTTGTGGAATTGATAGAGTGGAGTTGATTTTATGAATTACCATTCAAATCAAAATTTTCGAAAATTTCGACTTGTTGATATGTGGAACTGGACGGAACTGGATATATTTGTACTATAAATGAAGTAACATCATGTAAGTTAATATTTTAAGATGTAGGAAAGAGCTCCAGTTATTTGAAATAAGCTTGGAGCTGGCTTTTAAGTTTATATTTTAAGATTTAGATTTCTTTGGACATTGTTCATAGTTAAACATAAATATCATTTTCTTAAATTACTTATTTATTTCTGTTTTTGTAGGTTCCTGGTGGTCGTTTGGCCGAATTATTTGGTGGCAAACTTGTGTTTGGCATTGGAGTTCTACTCACATCTCTGTTTACATTAGTGAGTCCTTTAGCGGCGTACTGGAGTTATCCACTCTTTATCGTAGTACGTGTGCTGGAAGGTATTGGAGAAGGTGTCACATTCCCTGCTATGCACGCTATGTTGGCCAGATGGATCCCACCTGAAGAAAGATCAAAGTTTGCCGCTATAGTTTACGCTGGTGCTAACTTGGGGACAATCATATCTCTTCCTGTCTCAGCATGGCTCTGTACGTTGGAGTATGGAGGGGGTTGGCCCCTTTGTTTCTATTTATTTGGAGGCCTGGGACTCTTCTGGTTCATTGCCTGGATGTTCCTCATATTCGACACTCCCCACAAACATCCTAGAATAAGTAGAAAAGAATTGGATTATATCACCCACACTATTGGTTCAAATGTAAGTATTATTCTTACGCACTAGTTTCGCTTTGATATTATCTCATATTTTCAATATTTCAGACTTTGAGGTATTGATGAAAAACACAGTTATATTTTGACCATTTAAATTTTAATAAATATAAAATTTTATCTCGAATAAACCCAAAAACAAAATGATTGATAATGAATAATATTGTGTGTATATTATAAGGTGGAGAAGACTCCAGGCCCCATCCCATGGGGGCACTTCATCCGCAGCCTTCCTCTGTGGGCCATCCTCATCACACAATGCGGAATGTCCTGGCAGTTCTACACACAATTGACAGAGCTTCCTTCTTATATGAACAATATATTGCACATGAATTTAGAGGCTGTAAGTTTTTCAAGTTTCTTTACTTAATTTCTACATAATTTAGTTGTATAAAAGCTAGAAACTTAAGCGGCAGATCTGTATTTAACAGAACCTATCTTATGTAGTACTAATGTATTGAAGAATTATTTGTTTATTCTTATTTCAGAATGCGCGTTTGAGTTCTCTGCCGTACTTGACTTCTTGGATTGCCGGTATTGTGATCAGCATACTTGCCGACTGGATGGTGGCCAAGAACTACATTTCCAGGCTCAACTCCTACAAACTGTGGAACACTGTAGGTCTGTATAAAACATTTTTGTATTTATTGCTTTGTTTTGTTGATTACGTTGATTTTTTGGTCTTGTTTTTGTTCACTTAGTCTTAATTAAGTCGTTCACCCGAATTTCATTTTATTTATTAATTTAAAAACATGTTGTGGTGTTTTTGTATATTTGTATTTTGTTCTTAACTTTGATGATTTTTTGAAACCCTTCTGGTAAATTTAGGATCTTCACTGGTCCACCTTTTGATTTTGTAAATTGTTATCATGTACTATAATCGACTGTCTGATCCTGTATACATTGTAAAAATAAATAAATAAAAACAATTTCATACATTTTCTCAAATCAAGTGTGTATAAAGATTTGGTACAGTATATTTATATTTTTATTTAAAAAAAAGATATATCTGGGTTTTGTTATAAACCCAAATACAACCTTATACACCTTTCACAGTAAGCTAAAAGCTTGTGTCGTGAAAGGGGAGTTTGCCGGCACCTCGTGAACCACGGACCCTCTGTTCACGAGGCCGAGACTCTACCTCCAGGCTACCGACGAACTCGTCAAATATTACTGTGCACCAATCCATTTAGTGTACTCTGAGTGGTATCCTTTATTTGGTTGCTTCGTCTTGATGGTGCTCAATCCCTTTTCATCTCCTTCCCACTTCCATACTTAGTTATCTGCAAATAGTTTGTCTTGCGTAACTTTGGACATGTTACGAGAAGGGAACTAAACTATCTGGAGAGACTGGTGATAAGTGATTATGTAATTTGTCACATAAAGAGGTTCTATTGACACAATTGATGATGTTGTATAATTTTGTTGCTTACAGCTTCTGTGATTCCCTCGATTGGCTTCCTGGGCATTGCATGGGTGGGATGTGACCAGCTGGCTGTTCTCCTCTATCTTGCAATCACTGGGGCATTTGGTGGGGCTGTATACGCTGGTAAGAATATCAAGATGTTGTTTTTGTGATTGGTGTACGAAAAAAAAACTGTCAGTAGCATAAACATTTTATAATAAATTTATTTTATATTACTATTTCTTGTACTCTGTTTATTTTTTGTAGGTAATCAAATGAACCACATAGCGCTCTCTCCGCACTATGCTGGCACCATGTACGGCATTACTAATGCTGCTGCTAATCTCTGTGGATTCCTGGCACCATATGCCATTGGAGTCATTATACAAGGACAGGTATATAATCAAATTTATAAAAATTTAAATTTGACCTTAACCTAAATATACTCCAACACCTTCTCAGTAAGCAATGTACATAGATTGAAGTATTTGAACCCGATATTTCTTGAATGAAAATCTAAAACTTTTATCATGAGTCATCACCAATTTTACTTTATTCAGAGTGATACTAAGCCGATTGACTCGTCTCTTCCTACAACATTCGTAACATCTTATTCTTATAGGAATGTCATATTACGAAACAGCCATTAGAAGTCTTGTGGACAGAGTAATGTAATAGATATGATGATAGCAAAAGCTTTCGTAAGCTGGCTCGCAAGTCACCAAACAATGTATTTTGTTTCATTTTAATTTTTTGTTATAATCGTTAAACCTTAGAAATTTACATTGATTTATTTTTCCAGGAAACACTGAGTCAATGGAGGGTCGTCTTTTACTTGGCAGCTGCCATCAATCTCGCCTGTAATCTTTTCTATTTAATGTTTGCCAGTGCTGAGGAGGAGGCCTGGTCCAAAGAAATGTCTGAACAGTATTATGACTCTAGCTCCAGTAGTCCTCTACTAGAAGATACAACAGTGAATACAATAGATTCAGATGGTTCACCCACGGAGTCCTAGCATTCGTCTTCTCAGATGGACATCATCAATAGATCATGTCAAACATTCTCTAGATTTTCAAAATTCCAACGTATGGGTATTATATAACATTGAATATGTCCATATGTTGTGTGTATGTGTCGGAAATTCCAAAGCATGGGTATTATATAACATTGAATATGTCCATATGTTGTGTGTATGTGTCGGAATTTCCAAAGTATGGGTATTATATAACATTGAATATGTCCATATGTTGTGTGTATGTGTCGGAAATTCCAAAGTATGGGTATTATATAACATTGAATATGTCCATATGTTGTGTGTATGTGTCGGAAATTCCAACGTATGGGTATTATATAACATTGAATATGTCCATATGTTGTATGTATGTGTCGGAAATTGCAAAGTATGGGTATTATATAACATTGAATATGTCCATATGTTGCGTGTATGTGTCGGAAATTCCAAAGTATGGGTATTATATAACATTGAATATGTCCATATGTTGTGTGTATGTGTCGGAAATTCCAAAGTATGGGTATTATATAACATTGAATATGTCCATATGTTGTATGTATGTGTCGGAAATTCCAAAGTATGGGTATTATATAACATTGAATATGTCCATATGTTGTATGTATGTGTCGGAAATTGCAAAGTATGGGTATTATATAACATTGAATATGTCCGTATGTATGTGTCGGAAATTGCAAAGTATGGGTATTATATAACATTGAATTGTCCATATGTTGTGTGTATGTGTCGGAAATTCCAAAGTATGGGTATTATATAACATTGAATATGTCCATATGTTGTGTGTATGTGTCGGAAATTCCAAAGTATGGGTATTATATAACATTGAATATGTCCATATGTTGTATGTATGTGTCGGAAATTCCAAAGTATGGGTATTATATAACATTGAATATGTCCATATGTTGTATGTATGTGTCGGAAATTGCAAAGTATGTGTTTTATATAACATTGAATATGTCCATATGTTGTATGTATGTGTCGGAAATTCCAAAGTATGGGTATTATATAACATTGAATATGTCCATATGTTGTATGTATGTGTCGGAAATTCCAAAGTATGGGTATTATATAACATTGAATATGTCCATATGTTGTATGTATGTGTCGGAAATTGCAAAGTATGTGTTTTATATAACATTGAATATGTCCGTATGTATGTGTCGGAAATTGCAAAGTATGTGTTTTATATAACATTGAATATGTCCATATGTTGTATGTATGTGTCGGAAATTGCAAAGTATGGGTATTATATAACATTGAATATGTCCATATGTTGTGTGTATGTGTCGGAAATTCCAAAGTATGGGTATTATATAACATTGAATATGTCCATATGTTGTGTGTATGTGTCGGAAATTCCAAAGTATGGGTATTATATAACATTGAATATGTCCATATGTTGTGTGTATGTGTCGGAAATTCCAACGTATGGGTATTATATAACATTGAATATGTCTATATGTTGTATGTATGTGTCGGAAATTGCAAAGTATGGGTATTATATAACATTGAATATGTCCATATGTTGTGTGTATGTGTCGTAAATTCCAAAGTATGGGTATTATATAACATTGAATATGTCCATATGTTGTGTGTATGTGTCGGAAATTCCAAAGTATGGGTATTATATAACATTGAATATGTCCATATGTTGTGTGTATGTGTCGGAAATTCCAAAGTATGTGTTTTATATAACATTGAATATGTCCATATGTTGTATGTATGTGTCGGAAATTCCAAAGTATGGGTATTATATAACATTGAATATGTCCATATGTTGTATGTATGTGTCGGAAATTCCAAAGTATGGGTATTATATAACATTGAATATGTCCATATGTTGTATGTATGTGTCGGAAATTGCAAAGTATGTGTTTTATATAACATTGAATATGTCCGTATGTATGTGTCGGAAATTGCAAAGTATGTGTTTTATATAACATTGAATATGTCCATATGTTGTATGTATGTGTCGGAAATTGCAAAGTATGGGTATTATATAACATTGAATATGTCCATATGTTGTGTGTATGTGTCGGAAATTCCAAAGTATGGGTATTATATAACATTGAATATGTCCATATGTTGTGTGTATGTGTCGGAAATTCCAAAGTATGGGTATTATATAACATTGAATATGTCCATATGTTGTGTGTATGTGTCGGAAATTCCAAAGTATGGGTATTATATAACATTGAATATGTCCATATGTTGTGTGTATGTGTCGGAAATTCCAAAGTATGGGTATTATATAACATTGAATATGTCCATATGTTGTGTGTATGTGTCGGAAATTCCAAAGTATGGGTATTATATAACATTGAATATGTCCATATGTTGTGTGTATGTGTCGGAAATTCCAAAGTATGGGTATTATATAACATTGAATATGTCCATATGTTGCGTGTATGTGTCGGAAATTCCAAAGTATGGGTATTATATAACATTGAATATGTCCATATGTTGCGTGTATGTGTCGGAAATTCCAAAGTATGGGTATTATATAACATTGAGTATGTCCATACTTTGTATGTATGTTTTGGAGGGAGACTAGAATATATATTTATTAAATGCGGTGCATTCTGTACTGCGACCTATAAGATCTATTGTAATCTCCCTGCTTAGCCTGTTTGGTGTTGTTCAGTCAAAGTAAACCCATCAGTTCCAGACTTCGTATGAAGCCTTGAATTTTGAGGTAATCTGAGGTATAGAAAGATTTCACCTCTTCCCAGTGTCTGTATAGGGTTTTGATTCTTGTAAATCCCACGGCATCGCAGTAGATTATATACTCTATTATTGACATATGAATATAGTGTTGCAGCCCTTGTCGCTATTGCCATTTTCAACGATTTGTTCATCTTTAATGAAGTGGCATATATTTTGTGATATCTTAAATTGTTTTTAAAACTTTGTTTATTCTACTAGATAATTTTTTTACGGAACAGACAGTCATTTTACAAATAATGATAACAATTGCACATTTCACAGATTGTGGACTAGCAAAGTCTACTAGAGGGAGCTTGTACAATCTGTCTGCTGTGCAGATAAGGCGTCTGAGTTGACTAATTATCTTAATATCTTCACTCACACAGGTGTGAAATACCCAGTAGAATGCAAAAGCAATATTTAACATGCATGTGGGAGATTGTAAGAGAGTGAGAAGTAAATATAATGATGATTTAAAAAAAAATTAACAGTCATATTGAAAAATATTAGTTCTTTTACTTTAATTTAGTCTCCCTCCTACATACAGGTATTTATATGTATTCCTAACCTCCTTTTAGGGTGGACAGTGAGATATTGTACCTAAGAATATATGAGTGGTTTGCAATCAAAATCGGACAAATCTATTAAAAAATTTAGTGAAATTTTGGTAGAGTCTAAAAACTTACTGACTTTTAATTGTTTACCATACAAACTTTGAATTTCTTTCCTATTTTTCATATAAATTTCGTAGGATTCGACTATTTAGAAAAATGCTATTTTGTAGAATTCAACATTTATTCATTTATTCAAAACCAGTTACACACTTCAGACAACACATACAAATAAATACAAACATACAAATAAATACAAACAATTATAATCATTACAAGAGACCATGCATTGCCCAATTTAAAAGTGTATACAAATTAACTATTTGATATAATAATTAAATATAAAGAATATTTCTACATACTTAAAAAAAATGGATTTGTCCATTTTTGATCCCAAACCGCACATATGTATCATTATGTATTAATATTGTTTATTTTACGTTTCTTATTGTTCCCTACTTATTTTTATATAGATATAGTTTGTGTCTTTACTAATGTTTCATATTTATTTTGAGATATATATTATGCTATTTATTTTAATAAAGAGATAGTTATAATTTTTTAATTACTACCACAGTTGGCCTCCATTATTCAAAATCAGTTGATCTAAAAAGTTAACTTTGATAATTATCAAGTCGTTATTTTTTTTGGAAAGTAACAGTCACAGTTAATTCCATGTGTTAAAAACATACAAAACACCAGTAGGTAGGTACCTGTGATTGATACCAGCTGTTTGAAGTTAATGTTATAGTTAAATATTATTTTGAATTTTTTTTATCACAATTTTAACAGTAAGTCAATTAACTCATTAATCCAGCTCTATTGTTTGTTTGTATTATTATTTGTTTGTATGAAAATTTAATGTGGGTTATTTATTTACTAGGCAAGTCATTATATAAAAATATGAAAATATATTTTCATATTGAATTATTCTTCCAACTAACCATTGTGTTTGTGTATATCTTCAAAATGCATTTAAGTATTATGTATTTGTGATTTAAGCTTAAGAATAATTTTGCTTATGATGATTCTCAGCATTTTATTTTTGGTCTCTAAACCCCGAAATCTGATCAAACAATAAAAGAAATAGTAAATATTCTAAACATTTGTTACTGACTGGTCGAACTAGCAGCCGATAAAGTATTGAAGTTAATTGTTTATGGGTCATTTAGATGAGAGATCTTGATCCATTTGAGATCTGAAATGTGGGATCCCAAGAAATGGTTGCTTCTATGGTTTGCATTAAATGTTTCTCGATTGGTGACCCTTATATCATGACAGTGAGAATAGCAGAATTGGTGAACATGGACACCTAAAGTGTTCACTTAAGCTAACCTAGAGGCAATTCGTAAGCGCTGGGACGCCTTTCTCACTTTTTCCTATTGGATTTTGCACAATTTGACATTGTCTAAATATGGTTCGCCAATCAAAATGACTAATTGATTATTATCTACTTTTGTAGGGAAATGACCTAATTTGATATGATTGTCATAAAAAGTAAACGCAATTAAAACAATCATTCCACATGTTGAGAATCATTCGTCATTAGTGTATTTTATGCATTACTTAAATATTATTTTAATTTTAACTTTTATAAAGTCTTGTATGTCTTATGACAGTTGGTCAAAAAGAACAGTGTCCTTTCTTCTACAAAGGTTCTTATGGCCCAGATATCCCTTTTACACAATACTCTGTTCCCATGACAACAATATATACATTACGATGGGCACGAGTTGAGTAAGAGAAATCAGTGTGCGTGTATGAGAAATTGCATGAACGTGGAGGAAGTGAAAGAAGTATGTAAAAATATTTTAAAATGGCATTTCATTCTCTCTGCCTACCCTGCTTGGGATATGGCGTGAGGGCATAGTATAGTATGACAACAATATCAGAACAATTAGAACGTCATAGAGATGCTCTGAATCCATGAGGCTAGTTTCTGGAAGAAATGTTAAAGGCTAAGTGAATAATATGTATACGAGGACTGGCAGTTCTGATGAATGTATTAATGTTGCTTTTTACTTTGTCATAAACCAAAATGTAATATCACAAATTTAATTCCAATATTACTGTCTGTGGACAAGAAAGAATTTTCTTGGTTGTATAACAGTGAACTTTTTTATAGTAAATTTTTAAAATGAGACACGATATCTAGTTATTTCACTATTGACTTTATTAATTTTGCGAGTCGGCTTTCAGGAGCTTCCGCTTTCATCGTCAGGCAAAAGTAAAGTTTAAGAGAGTGGAGACTCTTGAAAGCCGGCTCGAAAGAATAAATAAAGTCAATAGTGGAATAACTATATATCGTGTTTCATTTTAAAAATTATTAATATGAACTTCCACCAAGAACCGTCGGTCAATAAATTAAACTTTTTTATAGTTGTTGGTTAATGCTTTTTGTCAATTTTTTTTATAAATGGAATTTAGCTGCATAAAATTAATTTGCTTTATAATGTAGCTGTAAGAATGTTCTTTCAACCAAATCTGTGGCGACAAGGTAAAGGGGCATAAGTCAGTTTTGCAGTGTTGAGTTATTCCCTCCACAGAAATGTAGGTATATGTCATAATAATAATAATAAACTTTATTGTACAAAATATATGGATACAAATAATAAGGTTACATGGTATAAACAAATAATTTTGCATAATGGGCGAGTTTATCGCAGGGACGCGATATCTTCCAACTAACCCAAATCATACCTCACAAAGAAATGGCATCAAGGATAGCCTATGGTACTAGGTAACCCTTGATGTCATTATTTGTGAGGTATGACATACACCTACATTTCTGTGGAGGGAATAACTCAAAACTGCAAAACTGACTCACGCCCCTTTACCTTGTCACCACAGAAATAATAAAACTGTTTTATATGTTACATTTTTCTCGATTGTATAAGCGTTCTCTCAATTATAAGGCTCATTATGAAAACATTTATTATAAATTTGACGATAGACCTGTCATACGATTTTATAGTTTGTTTTGTGTTTCTTAAAAAATAATTGTGAACTCACAAAATTTGTACAGAAATTGTAAAGCTTTCGATTTATGAATATTTAGTAATGATTTTGTAGTAAAATAAAACTGCTTAATAATATTCCGATAGTGCCTACAGTTTCCTTGAAGTTTTTTTGTTTTTTTTTTTAGAATCTATCTCTCTATTTTCATTTTGAAAACTCCAGTATTGTTTTTAGTAATGTATTATTATATATTGTTATTAATGTACTCTTTGCACAAATAGGAATGTGATAACAATTGAAAAATTGTGGTTATTAGGATAATGAATTATATAAATATAGTTAATATGTTATCAATAGATTAATACACAAATTACTCAATTCAGTTCAAATATCTGTATGTTAGAATTACACTATATTGATTTTTGGCCAAATTCATATATCGTCCCTCTTCTGACTAACTGTCTTATCTGACATTTTTGGTGAAATCGAGTTATGATCACCAATGTGTATTTATATGTGGCCTGCATGTTGTCACTGAAGATCACACCTGTAACTGTTACCGTTATCTTGGAATAGCTTTCTGATTTATTGTCGTATTTACAAATTATTCTAAATAAAATGTGTTGTATCTACTAATTCCTGAAAATTTCATCACAAAAATGATTCTGAGATATATAAGAATAGGTACAAATAATGTAATATAGTTACACTGTATCATATAACTAGGAGAGACGAAAATATGCACGGCAAAATGCAAAAAACGTTCTCCTGAACAATTTACATTTAGGCAGATACGACTGTTAGTCAGAAGAGGGACAATATGTGTCAGTAAGTTGTGAAATCTGCTATAACACTTCTTTATAATTTTTGTAATTCGGAGAAATTTGATAAAACTTTTATAAAAGTATTAAACATTCTTTCCTGAAATCAAACAACTTTGTCAATCATGAGATTGTTAGAACAGTTCAATTTTAAAATAAATGTTGCTATTGAATTAAAGTAACTCCTATTGGTTGGTTGAGTTATAGAGTATATTAAAAGACACATAAAAGGACTTAGCGGGAATCTTTTCTCATCATCATTTTTTTAAATATTTTTTATTCAAAGGTGGGTTAATAATAAGAATAAATTAAAGTTCGTATCATTTGTTTTTCAAACAAAGTGACAACAATAATCCACAATTATCTTTAATAGTTTTGAGTGTTCAGTAAAAGGCAGTCGTATCTGCAGATCAGCGATGAGGCATGCCACGACAGCCGACGACTAAAATAAGTTGGATTTGGCAGAATTTTATTCGCGACTTTTAATGTGCGAATATTAATAATAATAAAAAACTTTATTGCACAAAAAAAATAACATGAAAACATTCAATTTAACCATACAAAAAAAAAATTGTGCAATGGGCGAGTTTATCGCAGAAGCGCGATATCTTCCAACTAACCCATTATATTATTAGTTGCTGTAATTTTACCGCAGAATATTGCTATATTTTGGAAGTGTTAAGTTGTTTTTTTTCAATTAAAAGTAAAAATTTATATTTTTAGGGCCCTCGCAACTATTAGCATGTATAAATTGTAAAATTATACCACCTCCGACGCAAATACAAACGCCAAAATATTTTGGCAAATCTGACATTTCACAATTTTCACGCGCGACAACTATTAAATTGTTGCCAGAAGTGTAAATCGGAACGTGAAAAACATTTTGTATTGCGGCATCACTGACTAATATTAGTTTGTCCCATAGATTTTACCGTTTGCACTTGGTGGTTCTCGAGTTTATAGTTGTTTATAGTTCAATACTAATGCTGAATACTACATAATAACTAATATTAATCAACTTTTTAGTTAGTTAGTTCATTAAGATTCAGAATTGGCCCTAATAGGGAGCAAGAAGTAAGAAGCAAATAACTATGTAATTATGTTGAAAAAATAACTTTGAAGGACAATTCTAAAAAAATAAATTTATTTTTAAATAGTGTATCCCTCTAATATACAGATAATATGTCTGCGATTCAAGACTTTTCATTAGAGAGTCAACAAATTTGGACATATTTTTTAAACACCTTTATGAAACATAATTTTGATTATTGATCTGTTGATATTATAGACTTATAAATATATTATGTTGTGATGTTATTTCATTAACCAAAATATATATAAATGTGTTTATTATTCATAGCTTGTATCTAATCGCTAAATAATATGTGTCATCCAATATAAAAAAAAACACCGACTTAAAGTTAATATTCTTACATAAAAACTATTCAGAATATTTTAAAAAGGCACAAAAATTCATTGATTTTTACAGTCTTTCCTACTTTTTTAGATTCATTCTTACCTAGGTTTAAAGAGTACTCTTAACCAAGTCTTAAGTCGATTCATAAGCGTCGAGACTCTGTGTTGTGCACTCCTTAAGGAAGTTCACATATGTATGTGTATCATAATATACAACATACTTACCTAGTTAATACCTATTCAAATAGGTTGACTATGGATTGATGGTGTGATCAATTGGAATGATTAATCTGGAGTGGTTCAAAATAGATTCATTCTTCTTACGGTCGTTCACAACTTGACCTCCGAATTTCACAATTACTAAATAGCATTGTCCGTAGGTGTGTGCAGGTCCTGAATTTCTCCTTGGAATGCATGTGTGGGACACCTGTTTATCATATGGTCGATAGTTTGTGTCATTCCACATGTGCACGCCGGTAAATCAATCCATCCCCATTGGTATAAGTTAGAAGCAGTACAAGTAGCCTACATCACATCTTATACGATTTATTGTACACTATATTTTTCTGGGAAGTGTAAATCCAGGCAGTTCTTCTGTTGGATCTGGTACTAGTTTTTTTTTTATATTAACATGTGAATACTTTTTTTGTGATACTAACTTTATGTCAAATTGTTTTTGTTATAAAATGGACATAATTATATTATATTGTTGTGTATATTCTTAGTTTATTGATCATTATATAACATTTTATAAATAGATTTATATTGTAGATCATTTCCTACAATGGATGTCATAAGTTCTATGTCATTCACAAAATGTCAGTCAATTTGAAATTTACGGTGGAACTAATCTAGCTTTTTGTAAAATTATGAATTTTTTTGTATTAAATTGCTAATTGTTGCAATTCTACGATAGGATATGTTTTTACTCACCATTTGCTCACTAAAGTATACTTTATTTACCATGACTCAAAATACTCTTACATTATTAGAATCCAGTTAAGCAAATTAAAATCAAGGTGTTATTTTATTAAAAAAAAGTATTGTAGAGATTATGACAGTAAATGATTACATTTCAAATATCGTCATGCCCAAAATGTAATGTCGTATCTGCAAAATTAACATTTTACAGGAGAGCCAAATGAAGGGGAATAAATGCATAATTTTACTATTCGTAATAACAGAATTACAAAACTTTTCACATTGTTATGTTTAGATTGAAATGATGAAACAAATAATATGTTACAAAACGTTATGACTAAATATGTAAAAAAGTGATTTTCGTAAAATTACGTAAGATCCGACATTACATTTTGGTTGAGACAATATTTCGACTTATTGTTCAGATACGAAGTTAGCTACATTAATTGACATTTGCAGTTAGCAACTGTGGCTAATTTCATAGGAGAAATATTACTCAAAAAAAATTGTCTCGGTAACAATAGGGAGAGCGTCTCTACCATCTATACTATTTTTCACTTGCTCTATACTATTTTTCAACACTTCAGTTATTTTATTAACGATTATTATATTTTCACAATTCTATACCTTACATATCAGAGAGGTTCAAATCTATTTATATTATGGTGTATGTGTATGTAATCATAATATCTGTGTGATTAATGTGATATTTTTTGTTTTATATTCAATGTAGTGTCGAATAATTGGCGCTGTAGCTAGAACAAGCTCTTGTAAGCTAAAATAACATTTTTAGGTTTAAGTTTTGAGTTGTAACTCCTTCAATATTATTTGCATTGCATGACCATTATTCATATTTTTTAGAAAAATACAAATTTTAACATTTGCAATTCACATTGAAAGTGAAATCCCAACTGAATTAACGTTGACCCTCCAAATAAAAAAAGAGATATCAGTGTGACAAATCAAGATATTTCTATGGAAATTTGCATGCCCATAGACAAGATTTATTCATGTTTGTATTTTTCGAAAAAGGAACTCACGTTCTAGCTGCTGCCTCAATTCATGTTGTTGTATTGTAAACATGATTTAATTAAGGATGCATCATTAAAGTACTATGCATAAAAACTAAGAAACATTTAGCTCTTATGATAATTTTTTTATAAAATGAGGCTCCAAAAAATGTTTATCAACCAATTTTGCATCACAAATTATCCATGCTAATATCTATGTCAAATTATTGCATTTTTAGCCCTCTTTATTTTGTTTACTGGTGTAAAACTTACCAATAATTGAATTTCATTTGTTGATCCCGCACACATTGTGTTTGGTCAGAAATTTTTGGTGTTACCTGTTAATTTCATTCCTTTGTTAAATGAACCAAGATGGAGTAAGGGTGAATATGAATATTGAAATACAAATAAATCAATTATCTTTATAAAGAATGTCTAATTATGAGAAACAAATTTTATCAAATATAAATATTTTTAAATACAAATTTGTCTTTTTTTATTGTTTAAATACATCTCAAATATGCTACATAACAATTTTATTCAATACTGTAATGACAATATGCTTGCATTCTAAAGCATTAATGTTGTTGACCGAAGGTACTTGTTGGAAGTCCATTTCAAGATAATTGAAAAAAACACAATATGTAGTTAACTTCCAAATGACTTTATTAACTTCGCGTACTAGTATTCGGAGACTCTCGTCTCCATCATCAGGCGATTAGTAAAAAAGTGAAACAAGATACAGAGACAAATAGTATTTATAGGATTTGAACAAAAGAAAGTTGGGAGAAGCCCGTGTTGATAAGAAAGTAATTATAATTCTATAGTAACTATTCGAATACTAGTACGCGAAGTTAATAAAGTCATTTGGAAGTTAACTACATATTGTGTTTTTTTTCAATTATCTTGCATTCTAAAGGACGAGTAGGTTGGAAGCAATATTCGTTTATAAGATCTCCCAATGGAGGATATTACTCGTAACAACCATCTTATGAGTGTAAGAATTTCATTTAATCATTTATTTACATCATGAAATATCAGCAAATAGCTTGATAGTTTACATCTTTGCGCCATTCACTGCTAAAAAAGAAACACCACAAACTTTCAAATCGTGACATGAACAAGAACACTACTTGAAAACATTTGACATGAATAACATTTTAATTCAAAAAGTTTAGAACAAAAATAGTTTTTAAACAAACATGATCATTGCTGCAAGAGCATAGGTTTCTGCATTTATCTAGAGATAATGTACTCGTGCTTGGATAAACGAAAAATATGATCACACATCTTGAAGATTTGATGCATATTTCTTACAATAATTGACAAATACCAAGACTTCATCGAGGTCTGTTAGGTCATCTTGTGGCTTATTAGCAAAGATAAATTAAATTCCTCAAGCAAAGATTCTGTTCCGCATATCTTCTCTTTGCCATTACAACGAAAGAGCAAAAAATAAATCACTTCAATCTCATTCTTTTGTCTACATCTGCAATGAAATGTTATGAGTGAAGGAACAATTTGATTATACAGTTCCAAAAGTCAACAATTCGATATTCTAATGTACTGAAATATGATAAAGAAAGCTTTACATTTGCCCAAAACTTCTGAACTTCTTCGCCAGTTGACAGACTAATAGTCACCAGTGGAATTACTATATTTTGGTTTATTTCAATTTTTTATTAAAAGAATTTCTCATGTATGAGTAAAAAAACTTTTTGAGAAATTGGTTTATGGAATTGAATTACCGTTTGTTTGCAGCTTAAGTGCATACTGGACCATTCTGGAATAAACCCTCTATCCATATCTGTGATGTACTCCTGTATACCACAATTAGTCAGTTCGAAAAAGCCCTGGCCTACCTAAATATAACTTACTACTTTAAAAGCTAATGATAATTTATTTTAAAAGATGTATCTGGGTTTTTGTGAAAAAACCCAAAACCTTGTACAGTAAGCTAATAGCTTGTGTCGTGAAAGGGAAGTTTGCCAGCATCTGGGATCTCTTGTGCATGAAATTAATACTCCACCTTCAGACAGCCGACAAATTCTATTTGCTACAACACTGTATGTGTGCAACATTACTTTCCTTGGGTATAAACAATAAATAACAGTATCAAGTTTACATGTATAGTAAAATTAATACTTATTCTTAAGTTGAGTGCGCTAGTGAAGTCATCTGGTTACAATCTGTATTCATTCAATGTCATTAACACGTTAGTCATTCATTGTCACGCGTAAATATGAAAATCATTCAGAAGTGGCACACTGCCAGTGGGGAAATGGGGACAAACATAATGAAAAATACCACAATGTATATGAATTGATCTTGAGTAATATAAATTTTATTTATTCACAAAAAATAAAACAAACATTGTTAACAGAAGATGTAGTCGCTGATAATGTTATGAGTAACTTATTATTTTATTTCATTATACAAATTAGAAGAAATACAATAGGGACCAGTGGGAAAATATAAATTTATATACAAAACATCTTAAAAAGACAATGTATTAAATATTTTCATAGCTTTGTTAGATACTATTTTGAAGTGCACTAACTGTGTGTAGTAGGAGAAATAATTATGTATTATTAAGCAATTTTTTCCAAAGATTCATCTCACACTAAGAAGATTTTCCAACCCTAAAAAGTATAATCAAAATTCCTGTGAAAAATTGAATGATCTAACGAAGGACAGAACCCAGAATCTTGGATGTGCATGGCTAGTTTTATATAACCACTACACTTATCATTAACACGACAAATAACTGCATATGAATTGAGTGATGCCTCTCAGGCTACCCACTATAAATGTCATGTGTAAACAGAGATTTGCTGAATGTATAGAATTCCATAAATGATAATCCCCAAATTTCTGTAGTAATATCTAAGCAGACATCGGGTTTCCTATAATATGAATTGAGCAGACAATATTATATATGTAAAATTAAAATTTTGAGTGAATGTACCGCAAATGAAAACAAATATTAATCAAATACAACTATAAATGCACATTACCATTATAATTTATATTATAAAAAATTCCCTACGTAAGCACTACTCCAATCTTTTCTTTTCGCACGGTCCTTATTACAAGTAATATCTAACAGTCTGTCAGGTTAGCTTGCACCGCAATAGGAATATCAAGTTACAAATATATCTTGATATAATATATTGTAGCACTCAGTCCCTTCCCAGTCTTTCAACATATCATCGACTGTTCAATGAAACTTTTACATGTGAAGTTTATGCAATATAAATGGGTCAATCTAGAAGAATCTATTGATATAACAATAATAATGCATTTATTACACAATCAGGGTGGAGTATTTTCAGAAAACTTTTAATACGTTTCGATATTACTTAATAAACGATAAATCTGAGTTTATGATTAACTCAATTATAGACCAAGAAAAAGTTTATATTGTGAAAGTAGAGCAGTAAGCAAGCATCAAGATTTGAGCCCAATTTAAAGACAGTTGGATTTATCTGCCTCAGTAAATGCACGAGAGATTTCAGAGAACAATCAATGATATTCAAAACATTTCCATCTAGAAATTCGATCCAGAAGCACAAAAAATCTTAAATATTTATTTTAACCACTACGGAATAATGTGCGTTATTATAAAAATTCACAAAAAGTGAAATTTTCATTAACGAATTTAAAATTCTTTATTTAATAATTTGTACAATGATAACTCGAAAGTATTTTATACAAATCACGTTTTAAATACAATCCCAAATATTCTTTTATCAATAATGCAAAGATTAAAAAATATTGTTTTTGCACATTTTACATTTCCCACGTAGCCGCCTATGTAGGTATATATTTCAATGTTAGTAGTACACAAGGGGAATTATTATCATTACAATATAAACATTAGAGATGGGGCGATATTTGATGGTCAAATGGCTGATTAGACAATGCTCAAATTTCAATTAGTCGCTATAGCCGCAACAGTAAAAAAAAACTATTTTCCATTAAATGCCGACTGGTCGATATCTTTTGCTGACTAATTTCGACTGGATAGTTAAGTTAAAATTCCTGGCTGTTCAACCCATTAATAACAAATAAAATTATGATTTAGAGTTTTAGTGTAACTTTATTATAGTGACCTAGGTTTCCACATACAATGTTGTTTTCAAATTAAATCTATTTACAAATATTGTGGCTCATAATCTAAAATTGTTAATAAATAAATACAGAGCCATACTGTTTGTAATATGTTAAGTGTGAAAACAAAATTGAATGTTAATAATAAAGTAAAGTAAAATTTTAAATTCTATTTATTATTAATAGATATGGAGTTTCACAAAAAAAAATATTGATAAAATACTTATTCAACCCATCTCTAACAAACATCATTAACACTAAATATAAAGCATTTTCAAAATATGTATAACTCATCGCATTTATAATAGTGATCAAACTAGTTATTAATCAATTATATAAGATATTATTCGGCACAATTCTATCTAAATTGTATTTAGAAGTATGACCAATGACCCAATTTTGATAATAAAATAAAAAAAATCATGTGTTTTAAACTTCCTTGTTAAGTTAGGTCAAGATGTGGGAGGGACGACATTACTAAATGAATAATAATAACATGTGAAACAAACAGTCACCTGCTGCTGTCATTGACCCCATCGCACTCTTAAGCATCAAAAATAGAATATAAAATCGAAATACAAATTCAATCTATACAACCAACCAAAATATATGTAAAATAAAGACACTTTGTATATTAATATAGCCGATGAACATATCATAACCTAAAAGCACGACTTATTCACTTAAAATATATATAGAGGAGAAATAACTGTAAATAAAGGATGTTGACACACAAAGAAAATAATATATTCACTGCTTTGTTAAAGATGTAGTTGTATATGTATATACTGTGTTGTAGTATGTATGTGAACAGGGAATCAACTGTTTTCACTGCGGATAAAAATAATAATCAACATTGATAAAAAGATTATATTGTACAAGGATCAACATTGATTCAAGTCTATGAAAGCTTCTTGGCCTTTTGATAAAGTGTATCTACTACTTTACTCATGTGGTGGATGGTCTCCAGAGCTGTCTCGTAAGTCTTGTCTACTGAGGCTTCCTCAAACACAATCAGCACACCTTCTCCCTGGTCCAGAATTCCATTGAACTTCTTGTCCAATATCATCTGTGATAGTTTCTTCTCAACTTGTGGTACTGGCAGCTTGATACAGCTACTCACATACTCTACCTCTACTCTGCTGTAAGGCTCTATGATGCGACACAAGTTCTGCTCCAACATAGTATCATACAACGTGCCCAGATGTGCTCTCACTATCACATCCTCTTCTAACTCTTTCTTATAAGTCTTCCGACACTGCTGGAAGTCGGCTAGGGACCGCTTATGTGAAGCTTGCGCAACACTCTTCATAGCTTCGATATCTGATCCTGCATATTTCAAAGCTAACTTACCACTTACAATGTGTTGCACATCTTCGGGTTGATTTAACATAATTTTGGAGAGTAACATGTACTTCAATGCCGTCAAGGCTTTAGGACTTTCTACACTGTCATAACCTTCGAAGGCTTCATAGAAATATGAATAGGCCGTTTTGAAATCTCTTTCGTCAGCGGCGTGCAGGATACCTGACTGCAGATCTAGAGCCGCTTGCATTTTAGGAGGGCAGTAGATAGCGTTGGCTGTGGTCCTTGCAGATGTGAGAGCGGCGCGGGCCTTTGGAAGATTACTTAGTGCATGGTATGTTTTGCTTTCTAATAATTGCACTTCCACGAGTAAGTTCTTATCATCGAGTTTTTTCAATTCTTTAAGTAATGCACCCCCAAGCTGTAATGCATCTGCGAACATTCCTGTGTCAAAGTATAGTGCTACCAATCTCGATTCTAATGATTGCCGCAAGAAAGTACGTTTTTCTTCTTTGGCCCATTCTATACATTCTTTACAAAGCTGTACTTCAATACCAATACCAGCTTCTAGGTCAAGGAAGAAGTCTACAAGTGACCTGACCAACTTTGCTGCTTTAGCTTTGCTGATGACACTCAGGAATGGCCTGGTCGCTTTGATTAACTCTGCCAACTCTTTAGCTTTCCTCTCCTTCTTATACTGCTCCCCGAGACTGAGAATTCTCTGTTCTTTCTCCTTGATGATCTCTTCATCATTCTCCTGCATTTCTTGATCACTTACAAGTTTGCTCAAGAACAGATTACTGTCCTTTCCTTGTGTAGTCGCGCGGGATGTGTCAAACATTACTGCACCCGCCATTGTAATATAAGTATGCACTTATTATTTTCACTATAAAAGTATTTCTTCACAAAGATTTTATCGCTCAGTCATCAAACTTGAAACAACGAATGTGGACGAACAGCAATGTCACTCAAATAGTCATAGACAAACGATGCATATTTTACCATAAACAAATGATATTTCGAAACTTGCCAAAAACTTTTACTGGCAACACCACCAAACTATCAAATTTTCTATGGCGTAAAAAGAACTGTCAAAGTTGACATTTTCTTTGATTTTCAGTTTTCCTTGTTTGTTCTTCAGATTTTTTTTGAAATATGTTTTTTTTGTGGACAATAATAAAAATTATTATCCATATTATTTATATCCATACTGCAAAACTCCCAAAGTAAGAGTAACGTCGCTAAAATGTTGTGAGTATACTGTTTGAGTTGTTCAGTATTTATTTTTATTTGTAACTATGGAAAATTTGGCAAGTTTTTATATAATATCTCGGATATATTAAAGATATACGTAATATTAATTTTATTGTCCATTACAGATACATGTCACATTTACTTCTAGAAAATGTTTCTTTTAAATCATCCCTGTATGTTAACTTCACAAGATTTTTATCAAGCGCTCAATACAAAGCAAAATTAAAAGTAAGCTCTCCTTTGATTCATTAAATTAATTTTGTTGA
Organism: Athripsodes cinereus; assembly: GCA_947579605.1. NCBI lineage: Eukaryota > Metazoa > Arthropoda > Insecta > Trichoptera > Leptoceridae > Athripsodes > Athripsodes cinereus. Next base: position 25,096,365 of record OX388319.1, on the reverse strand, counting down.
TGTATAATTATTTTTTCGTATTTGAAATAGTTGCCTTTAAGACTTTACATAGATAGCTAGTCTTGAAATAATATGCCATACAGAAAGACATTGCCTCAAAGCAATATGTACTCCTTTTGTACAAAACTTAGTTTTACAATAATGTGTTGTATTATTATTATTCATGTATATAATCGATGAAATATATATTTTTCACTGATTTCATATATGTGTTATGTTTCAGCGATGCTATGATTTGCTCAATGTCAAAGAAGGATGTGATCAGGAGGTTATTAGAAAAGCCTTTTTGGATCTCGCCAAGAGGTTTCATCCAGACTCTGGATCTTCTGAAGCAAATGCTGAGAAGTTTCAAGAGATAGAATCAGCTTTTAGGTTCCTTAACAGAAAGAATTCCCAAGATAGATGGGATGTTGAAGAACATACCAGAGTCGAAGAATTTGATATCAAAGTGAGTGAACACAAATCATTGATTTGATTGAACCAAAAAGCAAGTAAGATGGTGAACAATAGAGAGACCTTTATTATTATCTTTAGTTTTGATTCAAATTTGTTTGTAGCATACAGCCCCTCAGCATAGACAATACCTGAGCTATGAAGGTGTTGGGATCGGGACACCCGCTCAGAGGGAGAAACAATTTGCAAAGAGAAGGGCCTCGCAAGCAGCTCAGAATGTTATGGAACATAGAATTGAGAAAGCCATTGCCTCAGAAGGAGCTCTTATGGATAAATCTAACAACAGGAAACAGAAACATAATATAAAAACACAGTAAGGGAATGCTCTGTAAATTGTATGCGTTATATGAGCTATATAGAGAATTATATTTGTATTGTAAGATTATTATTCCAAACTGAACCATACAGTGCCTAAAGAATGTACAGACATGTATTTGGGATTTTGATTAATATTTTATTTATTATAACTTTTTTACTCATCATCTTTCACCATACATGCTGTCTGAGTCTGGAACAACCTCCCAATGATGTTCGGTCCTCTTTATCCATTGGCTCATTCAAATATAAAGTAAAATTTGATCATCAATATCTGATTAATAGTCCACCACCTCTTTAATAGTAGATAGTTCTCACTGAGATACATTTATATACGCATAGGTTTATGGTTATTCTTCCATTTTTTTTCTGTTTTGTATGTCCTATGCATTTTGATTTATCTAAACTTACTTTATTCTAAAACATGCTTATCAAACATCGTAGTAAGTTTACTGGAAGATATTGACTCAAGGTAATATGTACACCTTTTGTACAAGTTTATTTTGTTTGTGTTTCTTATTATTATTATTATTATAAAGTAGAAAATATGTCATATTATCGAGGTTAGATTAAATGTAAAAGGCTTTAGCCGTTTATGTGATTAAATAAATAAAACATAAGTTCAAGTATTCACCACAACAAATAACAGCAAACTTTAATGGCTAAGACATATTGGATTGAAAATTTACAATAAATACTACTGAAAGAAATGTTTTTATGATACTTTTAAACTGTGTAAATATTTTAGGTATGGATTTGATCGGTTGGTGGAAGATCTAATTCAGGAGGCGATGTCTAGAGGAGAATTCAACAACCTACCTGGAACTGGGAAGCCTCTCTCCTCCCTCACAAATACCAATCCTTACGTAGATTTCGTCACACATAAAGTCAACCAAGTTGGTACCATTGTAATTTTCATATTATTAATATATCACAATTAATTAATCAACAATAATTTTGTTTCCTGATAATCTGTATAATAAGATTTTCCCATAATTCATTGTAGCTATTTAGACGTTATAAATATTTTCAGATTCTAATTGATAATGGCTTCACACCCGAGTGGATAACATTACAGAAAGATATAAGATGTGAAATTGGTATATTACGATCAAGTCTCGAAGTGGAGAGATGTCGCCTGGGTTCTTTGCCACTCACCGAAAGTGAAGTTATCACATGGACTAAAGCAATAGAAAAACATAAACAACTTACGAAAAATATCAACGCTAAAATTAATCATTACAATTTAGTAGTTCCTATTTTACAGAAACAAATGTTTTTGGTGTCTTTAGATGACGTGGGTGAGGATATATTAAAAAATGGTAAAAACAATACTCAAGTTGAAATGAAACCTGCAATTGTAACGGATAGTAATCAAACAACAAATCAATCTAACAGCTCTTCATTGCTGGAAATATTCAGCGCAATATTTAAGTAACATTCAATTGTTTCCTTTTTTTACCTCAGATTTTCCCTTCCTCAATTTTATTGCGTATAATAGAGTTACTTTCTCACCTTTATACTGTTCATCGCAGTAGTAATGCTTGTGAAGGAATATTTTAATCACCGTCCCAGAATAGAGCAATCTAGTGGGAAGGTTTAGTACCCCTGTCTTATGTAAATCAGTTAGTATGCATGTTACGTAAATCAGTCAGTCAGTAGACATGCCCGGTCGTGCAGGCCCTGGAGAGGGGCCAATATGAAATCATATTTTTACGAAGAAAACTATGATTTATCCATTGTTTGGTCCCTGTGGGGGTGGCCTCTGGCTTGCTTATCTGGGACCATTATTGGGAGCCCATGATCGGGTGTGATAATAAGATAAAGTGATAAGACCATACATGATTTCCATGATAATGTATGATACTATGATTATTGACATTGTCTAATATTGATACAGTGTAAGGAGGGGGATTTAAGAAAATATATTTTTAATATAATCCGTAACTTTTTGCGCATTTTCCATTATGGTATGAAGTAAACACTTAACTTTTTTATAAATAAACATTATATTGTCACACTCATAAAATGATTGGAGACCCACTACTCTTGCAAGTGTGATTAAATACTTTGGCGCCGGCTTAGCTCTACAATTCAGGGTGTGGTTATTCGTGATTCCCCTTCGTGATGCGTGTTCTGTGCACTGTGAATAGTTTGGAGGGGACAAATAAAGAACAGAATTAAGCAGTTATTATCAGATCTATTTTCAACCTGGTATTACCAAATAAAGCACAAACAAATACAATTGCAATTTACCATTATTACAATACAAGACAAGTAGTTAGATCAATGAGTATGAGAGAAACACCTGGGGTGGTCCCACAAATAAAAGAGAGGGGTTAGGTTCTAAACGGTAGTATCCAGATGAGTCTCCTGGACACCAGGCGAATGTCCTGGTCAAGGGTTCCACAAGGGGCCAGGCGTCGAGGTCCCTACCTCTCGCTGCCGAGGTGGCTGGTATCGGATCGGACTAGATCCAATTGTATTGTGTAAGTGAACTCAGGAGGCAGTCTCTTAGTCTCCAAAACAGGAGAGTTTGGTTTTATTAAGATAGGGTTTAACGGTATATACCCATTTTCCATATGTGCACGAGAAGCTACCACGCCTTGATATTTGTCGGGTGTATGGTGTGCTCTAAACTGGCGGTTATACCTGTCCTCGCTCTATGAGTCTGGTTCTGGGGCACTAGATTAACACTGGTGTTGGATTTACCGAACTTACACCCTGGTTGGTGAGTTTACAGAAAATAAAAACTGGAGAGCGTCATTTGGCGTGTCCTATCCGAGCGCCATGACAAAGCGGAAGAGGAAGAGGCATTGACAAACCAGGTGAACTGGGCATTTTTTATGTTGGTGTTCCTTATTTATTTTTCAGGGTTGACAATTTGAAACTAAAAAATATGGTTTGTGGTTTTCTAATTAGACGGGGAATTTGAATCTTTTTGACATATAACCTATTTACCTATGTCGGATGTCTTTGCATCCTGACAATATTTTATAAATGAGTAGACAATTGTTTCGTCTTTTACCAAGACATTATCAAATATTGAACTTGTAAATTACTTATTCCTATTGTAAATGCTGTTGTATCTAAAAGAAAAAAAAAAAAAAAAAAAATACAAGACATTATCAATACAATACATTATCAATAGTATTGATAATGTCTTGGTAAAAGACGAAACAATTGTCTACTCATTTATAAAATATAGTGTGTATTTATAAAAAAGTTAAGTGTTTACTTCATACCATAAGAAAATATATATTTTTTTGTACCAAATTTTATTAATGAGATATTTTTTAGAGAGTTATTTGATGTTGCGTGATAGAGTGAGGAATGAGGATATTAGAAGAATGAGTGGATGCAAGAGGAGTGTTGTGGATAGAATGCGTGCAAATAAATTGAGATGGTTTGGTCATGTAGAACGAGTGGAAGGGGAAAGAATGACATAGAGGATATACTTGTCTGAAAGAAGGGGTGTGAGGAAGCGTGGGTGTCCGAGAGCTACGTGGATCATATTTTCAAGGACAGCCGTGTGTTGAGTAAGAGAAATCGACGTGTGTGCATAAGAAATTATATGAATGTAGAAGAAGTGAAAGAAGTATGTAAGGACAGATCTATATAGCGTTGCATAGTACAGTATTTTAGTGTAGTTTAAGGCTGTGAAAGTATAAATGCTATGTGATTGTGATTTAAATTAATTAATTATATTGTTAAATAAAAAGTACAAAAGGTGGAAAGGGAGGAACTATAGAATTATACTATACTACTATACTATACCCTCACGCCATGTCCTAGGAGGGGTAGGCAGAGAGAACGGAACGCCATCTACATCTATATCTATCCTTACATACTTCTTTCGCTTCCTCTACATTCATCCAGTTTCTCATACATGCACGCCGATTTCTCTTACTCAGCACGCGTCCGACCTTAAGAATTTGGTCCACGTGATCAAGCCACGTGGTTCTTGGACGTCCGCGCTTCCTCACACCCTTTCTTTCAGATAAATACATCCTCTTCGTCATCCTTTCATCTTGCATTCGCTCAACATGTCCAAACCATCTCAACTTGTTTACACGCATTCTGTCCACAACACTCCTCTCACATCCGCTCATTCTCCTGATATCCTCATTCTTCACTCTATCTCGCAACGTTTTACCAACCATTCTTCTCAGTGAACGCATCTCCATAGCATTTATTCCACTCTCATCCTTTTTAACCACGTCCAAGTTTCGCTTGCATACATAAGTGTCGGTACCAGAATGGTATTGTGCACTAGCATTTTTGCCATGTTCGACACACTGCTATTGCTAACAATGGGTCGAAGCTAGCACCGGCGACTTTTCTTCTTTCAATGTCCTTATCAAATCTTCCATCCCTCGCAAACAGACTTCCCAAATAAACATACTCATTCACTTGCTCTAAACATTCATCGTCAACCTTTATTTCACATACCGTTCTTTCACTCTCTCTTTCAAACACCATTACTTTCGTCTTCGCGACATTCATTTTTAACCCATTTGCACTACAGCTATCATACACACACGACACAATGTCTTGTAAATCTCTATAGAATTATAATAATTACAAATTAATTAACTAATGAAGTTTTCTTTCATTTTCTCCATTTACTTGCAAGGAGTTATATTGTTATTTGTTGTGTAATAAAATGTATAATTTACTTTTTGTGTACTCATTTATATTCTCTGTTTTTTGTATGATATCTTGGAATATACAAGCCAGAGAAAGGCAGGAACTAGACACGCTTAAGAGTGGTGCTTCAAATCCCGTGGACAGCATGGAAGACAAGCATCTAATTAATATTGAAGACATACTGTTCTCTATCTACTTGGTTCAGTTGAACTAAATAATCTTATACATGCAAGTATGATACATACACCAAAAAGGTGTACATCAAATGTACCACTGAATTTTGAAATCCGCTAAAACACATTTTTGTGATTCGGAGAAATTCGATAAAAACTATTATACAAGTATTATTAAACATACTTTCCTGAAGTCAAACAAGTTGGTTAATTATAAGATTGTTACAACAATTTAATTTTTAAATAAATTTTGCTATTGAATAAAAATAAACTGTTCATTTTGCTTACATAAATATAACTCCTATTGTTTGGTTGAGTTATAGAGGATATTTATTTATTTATTTATTTTATTTACAAAACAGTTTTTAAAAGATAAGTCACTAATGTCTACCTAACTGGGCATGAGCCCGTACCAAGGTAGACTGAGCCAGTTTTCACCTTGCATTGTCTCAGCGCTCAATTTTCTTTACTTCAGTTACTAAGGTTATTTTCCCTACTTTATTTAATCATAACATAACACACGCTTACGCACGCACACACACATACACCCACATCCACATACATGCATACATACATACACACCCATACATACATATATATATATACACACACACACATGTACAGATAACGCCACATATATTCATGCACATACATACACACTCAGTCACACAGGCAGATATGTGATCAGGGTCTCAGTGTTTCTGCGGCCCAACTGCTGAAGCCATGCCGTGATCCCTCCCCCAATACCAGAAGAAGCCGAAGCCCGGATAACTGTGTCATAAATCTTGTTAAGAATTCTAGGATATTAAAAGACATATAGCAGTATTCTTTTCTCGTCATCATTTTATTTTAATTTTTTGTACAAATGATGAGTGTTTTGATGGAAATAATTTTCTATGATTATAGATTATTTAATTACGAATTCAACGACATATATAACTCAATTTTCGTGAAATGTGTTATAGCGGATTTCGAAACTCTGCTACACAAATATTATATTATAATGGTGTGAATTACTGAATATCTCAAAGAACTGGCTTTGGTTTCTCCTGTAGGTATAGCAAAGTGAATATAACAAATAATTTGTCTCAGCAACTAATGTCTATTTAAAGAAGTATGTAATTATAATCTATGTGTGGTCTTACTATGTGGATTATATATTATTATTAATAAGTTTGTATCATAGCCAGCTGTAAATAACTTAACTATGTTGTTAAACTACAACTTTTCCAATGGGTATTTTTAGATAATATGTTATTGTATTGCATTACTATGCTCTAGATAATTTAGAATATTAATTAGGTACCTATTATTTAAATTATCAGAGATGTGTTCCACATAGTAATTTTTACCACATAAGATTTTAGTCATTGTGTGTAGGTATGTTCAAGAATTTATTTTTATCAAGTATGTATATAAATAAGAGTTTATTTATTTATCTTCGAAGGGAACAAACAGTCAACACAACAAATATTCGAAAATCAATATTAAATGCAATATAGACCACAAAAGTCCCCCTATATTACCACAGTATAAAAAATTCAAAGCAACTCAAACAAAATTAAGACAAATACATAAAACCAACAACAAAACAAGGAAATATAAAAATACGATAAGAGAATAGTTAAACACAATAATCAATCACAATATAATATAACATAATACAATTAATAAAATAAAACACATCAATGAGCAGTAAAACTATCAAATCAAACAATATATAAAAATTTGTAATAAAATAATAGATTAAAAAATTAAGGACTTCTCCAATTCATAAAATATCTTGGTTAAAATATTATTTTATTTATTTATTTATTTATTTATTCATTCTTTACTGTACATTGATAAAAAACAATTACATAAAAGGTATACATTCAAATTAAATACAATCAATATACAGAGGGCGAGTTTATCGCAAAGGCGCGATCTCTTCCAACTAACCCAAAATATTAATGAGTGATCTCCAAGGAAATTAAAGAAATAAAAACTGTGATCCCATATCTTCTTTCATTCGTACTTTACAAAAGATGACTCAATAAAAATGAAAATTGAAAATGTTTTTTTTTACAAAATATTAGATGCTCACAAATACTCCAACATCGCATCCCTTGAGGGTGATTAGAGAGAAATACTTTCCACTTAAATGAATTGAGTGGCTCAGAGCCAATGGTGCCTCTATTCAACAGTCGCAAAAAGTTGTAGTGGGCAAATATTTCTTGATTTATCACTGTTATTTACTTATTTCAGATATGCGTATTGTCATTAATGCTTACAATATAAAATGATTAAATCACTGCTGACATAAGGCATCTTTGAAATAAGTAAATAATACAGATGACTCAAGAAATATATGCCCAACTACAAATTTTTGCAACTGTTGGATAGGCACCATTGGCTCTGAGCCACTCAATTATCTCTTGCTTCCGTCATATCCATAAATTTTTAACTAGGATATTAGGTTTGAAAGGTTTTGATCCAATTGATTTCTTCTTCCATGTTTATCAACCTTTTTTACTAAATATTTATTTACTCAGTAAACATTATAAATCTATACCTATCTTGTTTTACAAAAGAGTATTTATTTACTCATTTTACTAATGTAAACACTTCATCAGTCAGGATAAGAACCACTTTTATTCAACATTTTTCATTCTTATCACTACGATCGGAATAGTATATTTTTTATACATAGTCATGTTATACAAAATAAATTCTCACATTATATTTTATTTATGACTCACTTAAAAATATAGGAGTGCAAACATAATACTGCAAATTAAATATTATTCCTAAGTACTGTTTTATCTCTACCTTGACTATGATTTCACTGCAAGTCTTGTGCAACATACCCACATTAGTGTTTGTCTCTTTATATCGTAAATAATATTATTTATAATGAATCAATAAATTATAAATACCATTATGAAACTAGGTTTAATAGTTATTATTATTGGAACAAATGAAGTTTAATTTATCGACAGACGTTCTTGCCTCTTGGTGGAAGTTCATATTAATAATTTTTAAAATGAAACACGATATATTGTGTATAGTTATTTCACTATTGACTTAATTTATTTTTGCGAGCCGGCTTTCAAGAGCTTCCGCTCTCATCGTCAGGCAAAAGTAAAGTAAAATCTAACTAAGAGCGAAAGCTCTTGAAAGCCGGCTCGCAAAAATAAATAAAGTCAATAGTGGAATAATTACTGTATATCGTGTTTCATTTTAAAAATTATTATTGAAACAGATTAGTTATCACAAGTTTAGTAAAGTATCTTGCAAAAGAAGTACAATTTATTTGTTGTGTGTAGATATGAATAATACTTGGCATTTCATTTCAAACATACCTATGTATAACTATTCCTGTTTTTTTGTGCATAAGTTCTACCATACTTTTTTTGTTAAATTTTTTCATAGTTTTTTTGTTAAATGCATGATTTCACCTTGTGTTATATTTTACATCTTAAATTTGTATGATTATTGATTTTTCTTTTTAGAGATTATTGATAGTTCTTTTTATAGATTATTGATAGTTCCTTTTAGAGATTTTCTAATTGTATTTGTGTTTTTTTTGTATGTTTATTGCGGCCACAACACAGCCATGAGGTTAGTGTGGCTAATCTATAAAAAATGTGTTTTTATGTATTGTATACTTGTGTAAATGAAAAAAAATGTACTTGTGAAAATATGTTTAATAAATAAATAAAATACTTTCCATATGTACTTATTAATAAATATAAATACCTACATAAAAAGTCTGTTAGCTATCTGAAAGAAATACCTACTATAATAATGAAAGCTAGAAAAACTTATCATAATAACAGTATTAATAATGTTAAACGTATTTTTCATATTTTAATGGATTTTTGATACCTGTGTGAATGAAGATAAAGAATATTAGTTAACATATAATAAAATGTCATTTAAAAAACATTAGGGCATAGTAGGTATTATTATTGGAATGACCCCTTCTTTTAATATATTATTAAACTCTATGACCTACGCTTTCCGCCTTTTTCATAATGAGTGAGGTAGGTACCTACCAAATTATCATTTGCTAAACTTTTCAAACTTGCAATGAATTTATTATCTAGGTAGGTAACAATTTGGATGATCATCCAGAGTGATCACTACAAGTGAATACCCTTTTTGTAATATTACCTACTATCGATTGTTTATCATGCTAAAAAAATATTTCGATACTTATGTATATTATTTTGTGTTCATGCCATTTTTAGATATTTTATTTTGTATCTCGTGATTAATAAGTGGAATTCTCATTTTACTGCAAATATGGTTAAAATAGTAATAATAATAAAAATATAATTAGCCTGTATATTACGCGATTAGTACGTAATTAGCATTGAAAAATTTAAATTGCAAGGTAACAGTAGATTCTACGTGAAAGTTCACAAAACATTTAATAGTTAAGTCAATAGAGTACACAACGACCTCCAAAATGGATCTCAATGTTCTCATCTTAAGGGTGTTTTGAGACTCCGAAAAAAAGTGTATCAACTGCCCCCACTCCCCCTATTACTTCTGCTTGTGCTGTAGGGTTACTCTTGATATAATCTAAATACGATCTTAATCTCGTCTTGATCTTACCGCGAGATTGGTATGCACTTATTTTTGACTATAGTCATTTCGCACGTCGCTTCACAGGATTTAGATCGTATTGAGATTGTCTCAAGGGTGTTTTTCACTCTTGGATCGTCGCACTTGGCTGGAGACAATCCGACACCTAAAACTACCATAATATTGTCTATGACATAAATTACTCAAACTGTCAAATATTATTTTTTGTTTGTTTCCGTCGCGGTGTTGATTGATTTGTCATTAATTTTGATAATTTATCGTAAATTAAAATATTTCGGTAGTATAAAATTTAATTCATAAACACTTAATAACCAAGCAAAGTATTTGCTGAAAATTTATTTTACCTATTTTCACGGAGTTTCGGTAAGTTATTAATTGTATAATTTTTTGACATCTGAACCTTTTCAAAATGCCAATTAGTTTCTTATCGTATTAATAATTGATTATACGCGTTAATATTTTAGTCTGAAACTATTATCTATTTTACACAGTTTTATAATCAGAAGTGTGTCATTTGTTGTAAAGTAACGGACGTCTGGTATGGGACTATTTTCTACGAGATATTTAATATTATTTTCTCAACATGCTTTCTAAAAAAACATTGAAATCATAATTCATGCGCCTGTTACTTTTTAGATTAAATAATAAATAAATGACAGTTATTTTATAAACATTCTCAAAGTATTTTTAGTGCAAACATTCTAAAACTTGATACCTAAATAATTTATTCATAATCTAACTGCAGGTTCCATAAAAAGAAAACTAAAGATAGAATCACTTTATTTTAAAGTTCCTTAAACATTCACGAGCTTAGTAAAAAGAAGGTTAATTGTGCGTACGAAGCGTGGGTAGGTACGTGTCACAAATGGGATAGCCCCAGTGTACCAACTGCATGTAATAACATGCATATTGCCAATGTAAGTTAAAGATATTCAAGAATGAGTCCTACACCCCATCGCTGAACCGAAGATGCTAATTGTCTTATCTGTGACGTTTTCTATAAATCCTGCCTTTTGCAGAACTCTCTAATATCTTACAAAAAGAGTGTTAAACCTGTTTTTGACGGAGACTCCATGGTTAATATAAGTATTTTTGTTGTTTTTAAAGTCTGACCTAAATATTGTTTAATAATAATAATAATATAGACAATTTATAAAAAATAAAAATAAAATAATCTTTATTGTGAAATAAACAATATAACACAAATGGCGGGTTTATTGCCTTTAGGCAATTTCTACCAACCAACCAAAATTTATAATGCGCCGTTTTGTGGAATAAATCCACTTCAAGGGCGCACCCTAAAATATTGTGTTAATACTTGTAACTTAAGCCTAATACATATAATATATTTATAAGCATATTATAAAACTTAACATATATAAATAACAATAAATTGTACAATTTATATCAGTTATATGATATGCCGAACAAGTGTGTTTTCAACCGACTCTTGAACAGAGCAAGAGACTGTGTCTTACATACTTGTTCAGGAAGATCATTCCATGGATGATCCAGCCGAGCTGGTTTATAATTTTTTTAACGCTATCGATGTAATTGCCGCAAAAATTGACATATCTTTGCGTGAAACTGACAAATAAATTGTATAGTGTGGTTAGATGGAAGAAATCACTATATAGTGATAATCTCGCCACTGCATATCATCACATTTTATCTTATGTAAACTGATTTTGTTATGTGAATGATGATGTGCAAGAAGAATAAATAAATAATTTTGATTATGAATTGTAAAGAAATTAAATTTCTAAATACAAAATAAGAAATTAAGCATGATAATTATTGTATTAATTCACATTTACACACATTCTTCAATATTGTAGAGGTGATGACGACGACGCCGACATCTGGTGTTGGGAAATCAAACTGAGATAAGCCTCTTTAAAATTAAAAGTTAGTTTTTGAAACCAAAAACAACTTGGAAGATAATGCGACTCTATCTTTTTATGGAATCGGCAGTTATACATTCTTTAAAATCAAATTTAATGTAAAATTAAATGTTCACTGTTGTGTATTTTTCTAGGATATGTTGATAAGGGAATAAAACTCAGTTTATCACAGGAATGGGAGGTCTGTTTGGTGGTAAGACAATTTATTATATAAAATATTAACATTTATAATATAATTTGAATGTCCAGTTCCGTAACTCAGCAAGCAGATTATGTCTTGTATTTGAGATATCCTAGTTTTTGTAATTTTTGCACATTTATGTTATGCTTTAAAACACAGCAAAAAGTGAAATATACTATATAATAATTGCAGTGCTAAAGACATACATTGTCTTTGTTCCGTTCAATAGTTAAACTATTCGAAATATTTATTTGTGGAATTGAAAATAGGAGCATAATTTTTTTCTATAACTAAATATTTAACCTGTAAAGGAGTACCAACGCACCGGTGCGTGCAAGAAATATTATGGGATCTGGAGTACGCACGCACCGGTGCGTTTGATCCAGTAATATTTTGGTATTCCCGCCAAATTCGTCAATTTCATCATTGGTCCAATCTATCGGATATACTTTACCAATCACAAGGAAAAAAATCAAAAATAGGCGTGTTTTGACCTTATTTATCGCCTATACAAAATGTCACGTGACCACCGCTTGAAATACATACCGTCATTCGCAGTTGCAAACCATTTTGCTGCGTACGTTCGTGCGCTATGGGTGTTATTTTATGGAGTGTTTTATGAAGTTTTTTTTTTACCTTTTGTGCTGATTCTGGAAGGAATATTTCGGAGGAATATTTCGAGGAATATTTGGAGGAATATCTGGAGGAATATTTCGAAGATCTGTTTGAATGTGATGGTACAAATGCAAATGAGTATGACGACAGTGAAAGCAGTGTGAATGAAAACGATATGATAGACATGAATGAGATTATGAATGCATTAAAAAAAGCGAAGTGCGGTAAAGCTGTAGGGTATGATTGTGTTGCCGTTGAGCTCATCAAGTCTGGTGGACCGGGGGCTCTCGCGTGGTGTTTGGAGCTTTTCAACGATTGTTGGAGAGAAGGTGTTACACCAGAGGATTGGAGGAGGGCTATCATCTGCCCCCTGTACAAAGGGAAAGGCTCTAGACTTGAATGCGGGAGTTATCGGGCTATTAGCTTGCTGAGTTCAATAGGGAAACTGTATGGTAGAATTTTGATTGAGAGAGTACGAAAGATAACTGAGTGTAAGATATGGGATGCGCAAGGAGCTTTTTTGAATGGCAGAGGGTGCACCGATCAGATCTTCTCCCTGCGAATGGTTATAGAGAAGTTTCTGGGTAAACACCAGAGAGAAAGTTCGTGGATCTGGAGAAAGCATATGATCGAGTGGACAGTGAAAGGTTGTGGCGCGTGTTGTCGGAGTATGGGGTGAGCAGCCGGTTGATCCGCGCAATCTCTTCACTTTACGTGGAAAGCTCCGCTTGCGTGAGGATAAATAACACTCTCTCGGAGTGGTTTGTCCTCACCAAGGGAGTGAAGCAAGGTTGTGTCATGTCTCCGTGGCTGTTCAACCTATTCTTTGACTACTGTATGCGACCTGTGAAAGAGATGGATGTTGGTGTCGAGCTGAATGGGTTTCGGGTGAATGCATTGATGTACGCAGATGATTTGGTGTTAATGGCTGAGAGTGAAAGGGACTTACAAGAGATTGTTACGTGTGTGTATGATAGTTGCAATTTGAATGGTTTGAAAATGAATGTTATGAAGACGAAAGTTCTTGTTTTTGAAAGAGAGAATGAAAAAACGATTTGCGAGATTAAAGTTGGTGACGAATGTCTGGAGCAAGTAAGTGAGTATGTATATTTGGGAAGTATGTTTACGAGGGATGGAAGATGCGATAGGGACATTGAAAGAAGTAAAGTGGCCGGTGCTAGAGTAAACGGTGCACTTCGACCCATTGTCAGCAATGACAATGTGTCGAACATGGCTAAAATGCTGGTGCACAATACCATTCTGGTACCGTCACTTACGTATGTAAGCGAGACATGGACGTGGTTGAAGAAGGACGAAAGTGGAATAAATGCAGTAGAGATGCGATCGTTGAGAAGAATGGTTGGTAAAACGCTGCGTGATAGAGTGAAGAATGAGGATATTAGAAGAATGAGCGGATGCAAGAAGACTGTTGTGGACAGAATGCGCGTGAATAAACTACGGTGGTTTGGGCATGTTGAACGAATGAACGAGGTAAGAATGACAAAGAGGATATACTTATCTGAAAGAAAGGGTGTGAGGAAACGCGGGCGTCCGAGAACCACGTGGCTTGATCACGTGGATCAAATTCTAAAGGACGGCCGCGTGTTGAGTAAGAGGAACCGACGTGCGTGTATGAGGAACTGTATGAATGTGGAGGAAGCGAAGGAAGTGTGTAAAGATAGATCTGTTTGGCGTTCCGTTCTCTCTGCCTACCCCACTTGGGACATGGCGTGAGGGTATAGATAGAGATATAGATATAGATGATTCTGGACAATTTAATTAGTTTTTAGTACCTTCATAAGTTTTTGTTAAATACAAATAAAAATAAATATTTTTGATAATAATAAATATTCGTATGTTGAACCCATTGTTGACAATACCGGAGCAGACATGACACGTCAAAATTGTTTTTGTATTATAACTCCGTTATTATTAATTTTTGAGAGTTGGTTCCTCATAAACATTTATTCTAGGGATCATTTTCTATAACATGCAATAAAAAAATATTCAAAAAGTGAAAGTTGAATTAATTCACTCTACCATACACTTTTATTTTTTCCTTATTCACTCACGGACAGGTTAATAGTACTTGAAGGGAACCATCTATTTCGATATGTATGTCATAGGTGATTTTGTGCAATGTAAATTTGAAAATGGTGCCATTATAATGTAATAAAGATGTAATAACTTGATAGTAAGCCTTGAAAAGTCTGCATCTAATGGAGTTCCCGATAATGAATAAGTCCCCCACTCTTTTTTGTAAGTTTACCAGTCTCCTGTAATAAGCAGGTGTTTGTAAAACCGTACGTTTAAAATAATTAACATCTACCGTGGCCAGTCCGTTGCTGTGGAACAAAATTCCCTATGATTTGCGGACTCTGGAGAGTGTGGAGGTGTTCAAGGCGAGGTTAAAAACCCTATTGTTCAGGAGGTGTTATGATTCTTGAATGGGCCCTTGCGGTGGTTTTTCCACAAAACGGCGCATCTTGAATAAGTTGTCTAGTTATTATTATCTACCATTCAGTTATGTGGCACTCCACTCGTACTGGATGTCTTTTTTTGTTGATGTAGAGAGGACAATCTGTATATTTATTACTTACATGCAGTTTATTTACCACTTCACTGGTGGGAAGTGGCATGATGATATGAATGAAAATTCTTCCCAATAGCTAACTCTAACTCTAACAGTCCTCTTCATCATCCTACTCTATTCATAACACATATCATACTCCAATAAACAGATTTCACAGACTTGGTAATCTGGTGGGTGAAAGTACTGATATTTTTGCTGACAGTTTTCTAAAATACAAATCTGACATTATCAAATACTTGAGTCTACAAACTGACAATGGGTAGTCGAGGTTTATAGTTGCTTATTTACGTTGATCTTCTCTGGTATTCGATGCCTCTAACTGGATATGTTCATGTGACTAATTGTTATTTTTTTTATGTGGCGAATTGCTCTTTTAACCACTTGACCTAAACTTATGTTTTTTAATTGATCTCTATTATTTGAAATTTTTTGTATCAATTTTTTTATATAATTTTTTTTTTGACGTATGAATTTTAACTTATTGACTTTTTACTATATTTGACATTTTTATACCACTTTGATTTCTCTTTGTAATGTCTTGACCAAATTTTTTTTAACAATTTTGTATTTTATTTTATAAATATAACATGATTAATGTTATATGTATGTATACAGAGGTTTAACATGTAAAAGGCTTTGGCCGTAAATATTTGTAAATAAAATAAAATAAAATAACACTCCTTTAGTAAGAATATTTACCGTCACGGAATAATCAAGAAACATAATTTTGAAAAATTTCAAATTGTTGGCTAATGATATTATCTTTTATATTAATTTGTAATAATTATGATTCATTATTGATTCTTCATTATTTATGTTGATAGAATCAACAGGTAATATCACAAAATAAATATCTTTAGCTATGCATTAAATTATTACTAAGTTATCTGTATCAAAAAAAATAATCTTTATATTGATTGCAGATAACTGTAAATAAATATTGAAATAAGTGTTTGATTACGATCTGGTGGTTAGAGAAAAACTGCACTTTGTCCAGAAATGTAATTATTTCTCACATTTTTTTTTAGCAAAATCACTGGAATATTGCGCTGGAGTATTAGTAGTTATTTTTTATTCCAGATGTGCACTGTAATTAATTTATTGTCAAATATGTTTGTATGTCATTGGTCATTTTATTTTATTTATTGCGTTGGTGCAAAAGTCAATCTCTTTAATAATGTCAAGTTTGGGCACGTGGAAAGAATGAATGAGGACAGAATGACCAAGAAAATATATTTAGCAGAGAGGAATGGTGCTCGGAGACGTGGCTGACCATTCCTCCCTATTCTCAGCCAGTCTCTTCAACTTTATGTATGAGCCACAGCTCATGTCCCTCTTCAGTTGGTCCATATAGGCGTCTCTCGGTCGGCCTCTGCCATTTGTGCCTTAGGTCCTACCCTCTGCGATTGCGATGAGCAGTCCTGGGTGCCTGATGTTGTGGCCAATCCAGTTAGCTCGTTGTTGGCAGATTATTTTGAGGAGTTCCCTTTTTTTCGCCAACCCTGGTTAAAACTTCTTCGTTTTCGACGTGTTCCGACCAATGAATCTTCAGCATGCATCTATAGCACCACATTTCAAATGCCGCTAACCGTCCGCTTTCACTCTTGCTGATGGTCCACGTCTCGCACCCATATAGCAAAATGCTCCACACAAAGGCTTTAATGAGATTCTTCCTCACGCTTAAATCAGATCCTACGTGGTTTAAAAATTAGCATGGTATAGCTTCTGTCCGTTCAACAAATATAATATCATAATAAGAAACAATTCACCGGTTTCCTTGTAAACAAGTAGACGATAACATTTGATCATATACAGCAGACGTAAAATTTATATGCACACTATCTCGTATTAAATAAATAAAATAAAGATTTATAACATACAGAGATAGTGACTGTATATTTCCATTGAAGGTTTGAGCTACCTGATAATTAATCCTCTCACTACCAAATTAACGTTACAAACTCTTCAAAATTGTAACTTATATTTTTTTATTCACCAATATTATAACAAAACAACAATATAGAAAATATAGATGCGCAAAATGAATGTGTATGTAGATTTTCTAATCAAAAATCATAAAATGGAGATCAAGACCAAAAAATAAAATCCAAAGTAGTGACTCCGACAGAAAAATATTTATTCCACCTTAAAAAAGCAATCTTTCCAAATAATTTCAGCATGAACTATAAATTGTTTTCTAACATGGTGAATTTTATAAATGAAATTCTTTATGTGCCTGTATGGGCTCACTGGTTGGAAAAGGTTTAAGGTGTTTAATATATATCTATGTATACCAGGGATGCACAGACTTATAGGGAACAAGGGCCACTCGGGAAGATTATGAGCTAAAGACTAAAGTTAAAGTCTATAAGAAAATTAACACTAAAAATTCAAATTTCCCGAAATGCACACACATTAAAATTTCTACCCCCCCCCCCCGTCACCGAATTTTCAAAATGGTATAGTACTACTGTATAGAAATTTGAATTATTTCAAAAACACCTTGATTTTCATAAAGAATATTTTCTCGCAGTAGGTGCCTGTGTTTGAATTTTCAAAATGGTATAGGAATTTGAAATATTTCAAAAACTCCTCAGTTTTGTTAAAGAATATTTACTCGAATTATTAAGTATCCGGTACTTTTACCGAAAATCCGATTATTACTGGTATTGAGATTTTTTTTAATATTGTATAATTCGCTGGCGGGCCGCAGATATACCGGCCGAGGGCCGCGGTTTGTGCATCGCTGATCTATACCATCACGGCATATGATAAAGTGGAGTTGTCAGCAGACTAGCTGCATGTAATAATATAACATTCAAATTGTCCTCCCTGTAGCAATAAAAATAAAGACATTCAGGATAGGTCTTCTTCTTCTTCTTCTATCTCAAGGCCCCACAGCCATGAGATCGCATTATCCGACCCTAAACTAAGAA
Source organism: Athripsodes cinereus (assembly GCA_947579605.1). Classification (NCBI taxonomy): domain Eukaryota; kingdom Metazoa; phylum Arthropoda; class Insecta; order Trichoptera; family Leptoceridae; genus Athripsodes; species Athripsodes cinereus. The sequence continues at coordinate 25,077,949 of OX388319.1, read as the reverse complement.
TTAGTAGTAGAACCTGGAAGCTGTATAGAAAGGATTGTTAAATCCCACCATTAAGATAAACACTCTTTGTATATTGATTGTATTCAATATTAATGTATTTTTTATTTAAAATTACTTAAGGAATTAATAAATAAATAGATTACTGTCTTGTCTCATTGCGGAAAATTAAATAGTTAAACTACTTATCTGTGATTATACTATACTATAATAGCCCCAATACAGGTGCATTGTATCTAGTGGGGCAGCAACACCAACACTTTGTTTATTGTTACATAAATAATGTAGTATTATTGATATAAATGTGATCTTCTTCTTTTCGTGTCGGTCAGCAACGACAAATAACAAAAACACCAAATTCACATCTACACTCCCATTCCCTCCCAGAAAGCAACGACCTCTCTTGCAGCTCCCCTAGGTGAGTTCGTCCCACGAATTCCTCCCAGTGACACTGTCTGGGAGTCATTGGGCATGTCAGGAGGTGTCCAGTGTCTTGCAAATAAATAAATGTGATGTAAATATTTTATGAATAAAGAAATTTGAATTTGAATTGAATGAATACCAGCCGTTGATAAGAAACTTCAAAAGTAAGAGAAAAAAGTGGTAGATAAAAAATAAATATAAATTATTGTAAAGTTTGTCTTATACCCTCACGCCATGTCCCAGGAGGGGTAGAAAAAACAGGCAGGCAGAGAAAACAGAACGCCATACAGATCTATCCTTACATACTTCTTTCGCTTCCTCTACATTCATCCAGTTTCTCATACATGCACGCCGATTTCTCTTACTCAACACGTGTCCGTCCTTAAGAATTTGGTCCACGTGATCAAGCCACGTGGTTCTTGGACATCCGCGCTTCCTCACACCCCTTCTTTTAGATATACACCTATATTTTTTTGTTTGTTTGTTTAATTATATAATATGTTTTATATTGTATTTATACAAATATGAGACATATAAAAAAATAAATAACAAAATATGCAAACTTTATACATGATACATCTGTAGAGTCCCCAGCTTAGCGCAGACCCTAAAAGTTTTCAAATATCCTATAAAAGACAGGTGTTTGTAGAACATGTGAATAACATGTTGCATTCTTCTGTGGTGAAGTATCCCACCCACCCTGAATGTCTTCATTGTTGTTTGCATTTTCAGATACAGTTTATCCGCTTTTTATTCCACCTGTAGGAAGTTCTGTGATGGTATGAACATGAATAAACATAACTCACTATCTGTTGAGCCTTTTACGACTGTAGTATGTATGTGGTTTGTAGTGTACACAGTAGCATTAGTAGAATACTGCCGACATATCAAACATATATTTAGTTGATAAGAGATTGTAGTATAGGTACATGTGTATAAATAAATATATGTCCGCCTGTCTATCATATTGTGTATCCCTGTCACGCTGCATTTACGGCTTCTAATTAGCGGACCGCCAGCGCTCTACAAGTGCTACTAAGGAAAAAAAGACACCCTATTTTCTTGAAATTTAATCAAATGAAATCAAGTGCTACTAAGGAAAAAAAAAGACACGCTATTTTCTTGAAATATTGCCTCTGATATCCGGGTGCGTCGGATACTCAAAATCAATACAAAAATGTACAGTACCTATTTGATTTGAAATTTCCGTCATGGCTCTGGCGAAGGTCTCCCACTCTTTTTTGTATTTTTTTAATAATAATTAAATTCAGATTTATAAAACAGACAAGATTTATTAAACATTTTTTATTTAGCGATCAGGTGTATTGCACAGCCTGAATGTCTTATTTTTGTACACGAAGATGTCGACTAGGAAATATTTATTTCGTGTGGTTATTTTACCGGCTTTTCTGCTTGTGGGAAATGGTGTGATGGTATAAAAAGATAGTGATTTTTTTTTTTAGATTAAAGTTTATTATTTATACCACTGTCGCATTTCCCGCATGCCAGCTGGTCAACTGCATCTAACAAACATGCCATATGTTCTCTCTACGCTAATTAAAGTTAAGATATTCAGGAGAAATGGCAAACCTCATCGCTGATTTAATTTAGATTTAAATTAAATTTCTAATTAAAAAATCTGATGATTATATAAGTCATTAAAAGATATTGTTTCTAATTTGTTTATTACTATTCTGCAAATGTTAATATTGTTTTTAAATACATATAACATAATATTTAAATAAAGACGCTTGCTGTCGACAAATCAACAATAATTGGAGACTGCATTTAGTTTACAGACCACAGTTTTAACCTCCCTGCTAAAATGTTATCACTGTAAATAATATTCTTTCACAATACAAATTATATCATTATTGAAATGTAATAGTAAAATATTTTCACACATATTTTATGGGATAATTTATCCATACTAAAAAAAGTAATTCTTATAAAATTTGATTCATTATTTATTTGTTTTATTTATTTATTCTCTTTCAGTCAACTTTTTAATAAGATAAATTTATTTATTTCATACACGACACAAGGCCATTAAATATAAAAAATTACAATATAGATGATGCATTAGGGTGCTAACACAAAGAAAGCGGGTTACCTGCTTTCGGATGCCTGCGTCTACCGGCGCTGTGAATGTTTACATACATTTCAATGGACACGAACATAGTTAAAACAGGAACGCCGATTGCAATTTACTTTGCCAGCGCTTACCGGCACTTATCTGCGCTTGCAACCTGCTTTCTTTGTGTTTGCACACACAATAATATTTTTTTTTAAATTACAACTACACATCTTTATCAGACACACACACATGGATTAAGTTTGATATAAATAAATAAATAAATAACAATAGGGTTCTTTTTGACTAACTATTATTAAATATTCTCTAAACTTATTACAATTTATACATTATTGTTGATAATTATTAAAAAGTACACTATCATTATCGTTATTATAAATTTATCTGGATTTGTTTTCAATGTAACATTACTATACATTGAATTTCATAATAAATGTTATTAGTTGGAGTTATGTGTTCAGTATAGAGAGAGTGCTTTCTGAGTGATATTATCATACATCTAGTTTTGTATCAAAATGCGTCGCCAACAAAACTCTATTCAACACCAGAAACGAAGTATGTATTCCATTATTATTATACTTACTAATTTTTTCTATAGAGTAGCTGATATAGAAAAAAAATTACTCCTACAGTTTTTTTGTTGTTGTTGTTGTTTAGAAATGTCTAGTGAAAGACAAAACATTGTGAAAAATTATTTATTTCCAACTAACTCAAATGCAATTTTTATTTATTTGTTTATTTTATTTTATTTGCACATCATCATTCACATAATATAATCAACAAATCAATTTACACAATAAAAAAATGTTATGATTTGCAGTGGCGAGATTGTCACTATATAGTGATTTCTTCCATCTAACTGCGTTACTGAGGGGATTACTTCTGTGGAAACAGCCTCCTGACTACCCCATTTGTGTGATTAGCCTCGATGATAGTTAAATTTATTTATTTACATTTGTTGGATCATATATAAATTTTAAAATTTGAATTTTCTGCCTAACATACAGTACCTAAGGAATGAATAAATAAATAAATAAATAATGTTGATTAGATGCACCATACAAGAGAATTTATCGCAGCTAATATCAACTGTTTAGTGTCAAATTGGTGTAACTACAAACATGAGATAAATATACCTACAGAAATATTCTACTGATTGAGCTTTATTTACTGTCAAAATTGTGTTGTTTTCTGACAATTCGACATAACAATATTTTGGTTATGTCGAATTGTCAGAAAGTAACACCGTTTTGACAGTAAATAAAGCTCAATCAGTAGAATATTTCTGTAGGTATATTTATCTCATGTTTGTAGTTACACCAATTTGACACTAAGCAGTCGATATGATGCAATTAAAAAGGAAAATGTGATAAAATACAAAAATGGTATAAATAGTTAATAGACAATGTTCCAATAACTCTACCAAACAGATAGTCCAGTATTTTATTCATTATGAAGATTACATGTAATAAAAAGTGTTATATCAGTAATAAAGTCTAATCTGTTCCCTTATCTGTATGTTTGATATTATGTATGTGCTTTTTAAGCGATTTAAGGATTATAAAGGAATTATCAAATTTTAATTTTATTGGATTATGTTGGCATTTATAAACACACAAAAATATTCAGTGATTGATAATAAAGTAATAATATTTTTTATTGAGTAACATTACTTGAGAATATTGATTATGCATGATCTTTTTCACTTGTTGAGGATTTGATCCATGATAATTGTAATATTAATATTTTTGTCTATGGTTACGATTGTCTCTTGTCATTCCCTTTTCTTTTTCTAAGAACCGTTTGTAGACGTTATTATGTGCTCTGAAAAACTGCATAATCTTTAAGAAAGGAAACAAATGATAAAACAGAGAATAGTTTTATTAAGCAAAGAAACTTTGCTAGAAGCAAAATAACCTTAATGTCACAAACTTGTTAAAAATTATTATTTATTTTTGTTTGGACATCTGAAGCGAATGGATGATAAAAAGATTCCAACGATTATGTGTTTATCTGAAATAAGGAGTGTGAGAAAGCGCAGCCGTCCAAGGACTGGCTTTATCTTGAATTCAAATTCTCAAGGATGGTGTTGTGTTATGCAAGAGAAGTTAGCATGCATGTATGAGAAACTGTATGAATGTGGAGAATGCGAAAATCAGTGATATGTTACAGCTAGATTCGCAATGTCATACAAATATTCTCTAAAAATGTGTACCCACCCGTCGAGGTACAATACCTGAGTAATATATATTCATCTCTTTTCTTTTGTATATATTCATCTCTATCTGTTATAATCCCCATTCTCATATTTTCTATCTCTTGTTATCTACAAACAATTTATATGTGTGTCGCTTTTTTTCAAACTAAAAATTGCGGCACCAAGGACCGCAACGAGATTTTATTGATGGTACATGTTTGAGATTCATATTGCAAATCTAGGTATAACATATCACTGGCGAAAATATATAGAAATAGGTCAATATGGCATTCCATTTTCTCTGCCTTCCCCACCTGGAACACGGTGTGAGGGTATATAGATAGATAGATATTTTGTTAACTAATTTTAAAATGAAGTGTCACAAAGTTAATGCTGGTAATTCAATGAAAATAATAAAAGATATTATTGTCTTAAAGTATCTAAAAGACATCTAATAACAAAAAAAAATATTTGTCACTTTTTCAAAAAAGCCAACACTTGTATTGATATTAGCTACAATTACTACTGTTTTACCATCACAGTGTATTCAACTAGCGGGGTAGCCAGCGGAATACTTGCATGCAACAAAAATGTAAGATATTGTCCTCTCTTTATCAATAGAAATCAAGACATTTTGGATGGGTGGGATACCTCATCACTGAACTGAAGATGCTAAATGTCTTAAAACACGATGAGGTCTCTCAAAAACTTACAGAAAAGTGTAGGAGGCTTATTTTTCTACCAGAGATTCAACAAGATTGATATTAACTCTTTAGATTACCCATAAGTAGTATAACCAGCTGGCTGGAAATCCCTCCATTATTATTCATATCAACATTTAATGCATTTAGCTTTTATGCGTTTTCATTCTGATACAAATAAATATTGTTTATTTTTTTCAAATGTCACTGTGGTCATGGAAGTGTACATAATATTTAAACAGTTTGTTGTTATTGTTGTTGGTGCTTTTGTATTTTTTTTATAAAATCACTTTTTTACCTATACTTAATCATAGTTGGTTTTTGAACGCAGTGCAATCATCATGGGTTTTAGAAGTAAGTTTTATTTGTTGTATTAAACCGTTAAGAATCATGATCCCCAATCGAAGGTCTATAGTTTTTAGCATATAGGGTTTTATTTTTTATTTTTTTTAAAAAAGATATATCTGGGTTTTGTTATAAACCCAAATACAACCTTATACACCTTTCACAGTAAGTTACTAAAAGCTTGTATCGTGAAAGGGGAGTTTGCCGGCACCTGGTATCGAACCACGGACCCCTTGTTTACGAGGCCGAGACTCTACCTCCAGGCTACCGACGAGCTTAAAAATATCTTTATGTTATGAATTTTTTGACACAACTGGATGTCGGGAACTGGATTTTACTAACTAGAAGTGTAGATGTCAATCATATTTTGAACCACTCTAGATTAATCATTCCAATTGATCACACTCACCGATAGTCAGCCTATTTGAATAGGTATTAACTAGGTAGGTATGTTTTATACGATACACATATATATGTGAACTTCCTTAAGGAGTACATTACACAAAGTTTCGACGCTTATGAATTGACTCAAGGCTTGGTTAAGAGTACTCTTTAAACCTAGGTAACATTCCCAATTCCTCTATGTCATGCTTATCACATGACTCGAAATTTTTGAAAGTTGTATATATAGTTCAATTCGATATCGAATTTATTTTTCTTATTTTATTTTATTTGTCTTCAGGACACAAACAAAATAAATAAAAAAAAGTAAAGTTATCTAGATGCAGCAGATTGCCAACTCAAAATAAAATTAGCTAATTGTATATTGTTGGTATTTATTTTGTGAAAATCTATATTAATCAAGAAAAGAATTTAATTATTTGTTATTCAAACTAGAGTCACTTTAATAAAGTACTTGTGCAACTAAATAATGAAATTATTTTTTTTGAAAATTAACTAATGTTCATCATAAAAAAATACTAATTACCAAATTGGTAAGAAAAAATCTGCAAAAATAAGTAAAAAGACCCATATTTCACCGAGACTCCATTGTTGCGCTGCCGTGGCGGTAGAGATGACAGAATTGTACATTGACAAGTAAAGCACTGTACGTACAAAGAAAATAATTATCACTTTTTAAAGTGGCACTTGCATGGTCTAGTTTCCAGTAATATTCTGTACATATGTTGATGCTGGTCACGCCGCCAAATTGGTTTCTCTACGAAGCAGAGACCAGTTGAGGTAACGTCTGTAGAGCTGTACATACATTTTGTCGATCCTTGTATTTGATTTGATTTTGTCGTTGTGCTACCATGGTGTCCTGGTGAAATATAGCTCTAAAGCAATTAGATTAGAGAGAAAATATATGGATAATATATAATCCACAGGCTACCCCTCTTGTGGGGTATGCCATGATGGTATAGTAGTATTAGTTTTCTTATTAATTACAGGATAGTTGTACATTTTTTTGGTTTAGAATATAAAATTTGTCATTTAGATGTAAAAAAAATAACAGTCGGTTGTCCGAAAATCACTTAAGTAGTTGAAAAACTAATAACTATATTATACTACACCATCACGTCGTGTACCAAGTGGGGTAGGCAGAGAGAACGGAACGCCAAACAGATCTATCTTTACACACTTCCTTCGCTTCCTCCAAATTCATACAGTCTCTCATGCACGCACGTCGGTTCCTCTTACTCAACACGCGACCGTCCTCGAGAATTTGATCCACGTGGTTCTCGGATACCCTTTCTTTCAGAGAAGTACATAAATATCCTCTTTGTCATTCTTACCTCGTTCATTTGTTCAACATGTCCAAACCACCGTAGTTTATTCATGTGCATTCTGTCCTCAACACTCTTCTCTCATCTACTCATACTTCTTTTCGCTCATAACCCTAAGTTATTATGTACAAGCGTATGTAACCCGGCATCGCTCGGGTTTAATTAAATAGAAAACATTGCAAATACATGGGTTAAAACAACAAAATCTTATTGAAAAAAAAAATGGAGTAAGCACTTACGTGGATAAAAGAAGTAAAAAGCTCTTCCCAATGAGAAAACTTAATTTTTGACTCCCTACATGCCCATATCTTAATAACAATAAATAGGTAGGTACCTACATCATAAAAAGCATTGCAAATCTCTTCTTAATGAAAAATCTTGAAGTTTGATACCTCACATGCCCATATTTAGGTAAAAAAAATAGGTAGGTACCTACATCGAAAAAAGTGCTGAAAAACTCTTCCCAATGAAAAATCATGAAGTTTGATACCTCACATGCCCATATTTAGGTAAAAAAAATAGGTAGGTACCTACATCGAAAAAAGTGCTGAAAAACTCTTCCCAATGAAAAATCATGAAGTTTGATACCTCACATGCCCATATTTAGGTAAAAAAAAATAGGTAGGTACCTTCATCGAAAAAAGTGCTGAAAAACTCTTCCCAATGAAAAATCATGAAGTTTGATACCTCACATGCCCATACTTAGGTAAAAAAAATAGGTAGGTACCTATATCGAAAAAAGTGCTAAAAACCTCTTCCCATTGAAAAATCTCGAAGTTTGACACCTCAGATGTTCACATTTATGTAAAAAAATAATAAGTAGGCACCTACATGGAAAAAACAGTACTAACAACCTCGTCCCGATGAAAAAGCTTGAAGTTAAGAAATCCCACATATTGGTAGGTACCAACATGGAAAAAGTGCTAAAAACCTCTTCCAAATGAAAAATATGTGAGCTCGACACCCCGAAAGCTCATATTTTATTTAGAAAAATAGGCGGGTACCTACGTGCAAAAACTACTAAAAACCTCATCTTAATGTAAAAACTCGAAGATTGTCATCCCAAATATCTATAAGAAAAAAAGGGTAAACATCCCATTTCGTGAAAAAATTGTAGGCACATAAATGTTAAAATATTATAATTGTCCACATTCGAATTTGTATTTTTGGTTTGCAGTGCATAAATGGGTATTTGCTATGAAATTAAAAAAAGTCAAGAATAAATTGTCACCTAAATATTTATTCTTTATTCCCAAAAAACCCTTAAAAATGGATTATTTGCATCCTTCAATATTTCAGAATATTTTGTTATCAAATATTTCATAATTTATGTAAAAAATATTAGGTGAAAATAAATAGGTTCCCACTCATTGAAAATCATTTAACATTGTTTATGGATTTTATAGGTAAAACTATTATTATTCTACAGTATAGTTTTCTATGGTTTCATAATGTCTTCCATTATGAAAATAGCCCAATATGTCAAAAATATGCAATTTTTATTCACGTTATTCAAGAGCTTTTCTCATTAGCAAACACGATATTTTATTACGAAAATAAACCCTAAATATTTTGTTTCAGAATTGTTGTATTTATTGTTACATCCATTTTGATATTAATTCAATACAATGGAAAATGTTTGACTGTGAATATTGCTTTTTACTAAATCTTGCATTAATTTTACATACATTTTGTTGCTAATTTTGTGACATGGTCGCATTAAAATTAAAATATCTTTATCAATACGTAAGATATTTAAAATGTTTTTAGCCTTAAACCTGCCCAGAAGATGAGACCTTGTATAGAGTGTATTATTTTACTTCGGTCTTTCCTAATTTCCGAGTCCATTAAGGACATAAGTACATACATACATACATACATACATACATACATACATACATACATACGAACGGACTCAAATATTTATGTGTGGATTGGGTATTTATATATATGAGAGTTTTGGAGTATACCGAGGTTCTAAAATTCTAGAAGGTTGTAAGGTCTCTTCATGAATACGTCTTATTCTAATATAATATTGTTAATATATAAAGAGAGTTATGTACTATTTGCAATAGGTTTATATAATAAACTAGCTGGCCCGGCGAACTTCGTACCGCCTAAGAATCAATAAACGATTTCATACATATGTACATCTTCTTCCCCTTGTCCTAGTTCGGTCGGGGACCCATTGCCCCTAAGTATCTCCTCCAGAGATAACTGTCCACCGCTGCTTACAGGACCTCTGGCCACTCCAAACCTAGCCTTTCAACACATGTTCGACACCTGCCCTATCTTCTGCCCTCTCCCACTGACTTTATGAATGATTAATATTATTAATCTCTTTACAAACTCCCGTAATTGTCAAAGTGTGTCATCGAAGGTATAGTGTAAAAAAATATAATTCATTTGGAACTTTCGCAGTTTAGCGGCCCCACCCGTTGTCGAGTACTTTTTTCCATGTAAAAGTAATATTTTCGAAGCTTGAGGAAATTGTTGCCATATGGTGAATTATTTTTTTGTCACCAAATTTTTGAAAAATTCTTTTATAGGAAAAAAAATCGCAACTATGAAACTTGAGCGGCCCCACCCGTTGTCGAGTAATATGTACGGAATTTTAGGAAATTAATTTTCGAAGTGGATTTTTTTGCCGGCAAATTAAAATAATTCTACATATGGCAACAATTTCCTAAAGTTTCAAAAATATTACCTTTTCTATGGAAAAAAAGTACTCGACAACGGGTGGGGCCGCTAAACTGCGAAAGTTACATTCATTTTTTTTACATAGACAATTCACACACATCGAGCTAGTCCCAAACTTAGATGAATCTTGATTATGGGTACTAACGCGACGATACACACATATACAATGCACTATATACAAATACATATATATGTAACACCCAGACCCAGGACAATTTGAAAAAGGTCATTCTTCCCTTTGCCCTGTCCGGGAATCGAACCCGGGACCTCGTGACTCAAAGGAAAGAGCTCCGCGCCACACCGGCCGACATGAACAATTTATGTTGAACAATTATACTTAACTCAGATTTGTTTATAAATTATCTGCAGTACATAATATAATTATGTATGTAGGTAGGTACTAATTTTTTTTTCAGGTAGATTTTACCTATTCATTTAAAATTTATAAAAATTCTTTCCATGATTTTTTAAAAATTGAAATATCAGAACTACAGATTTATTTATTTATTTATTTATTTATTCACATACGGCGCAAGCCTTTTACATGTTCAAATACAAGACAGACTACAAAAAGAAAAATATACACAATACAAGTTCACACATATACTTATACACGTCATTGAGTTTAGAAATATAAAAAGAGTCAAGAATTATCAAATAGAGTCAATAAATTAATACACAATTGTAGATTATGAACCATTAAACAGTTAAGACATTAAAATAAATTCAAATATCAAAAATTTAACATCAGCAATAAAATGTAAATCAATAAAATCTTACTAAAAACAAACAAAAAATGCACTTAGATGGATTATATTCAAATTACTAAATAGGTAAATGATTAGGATTATTAATCACAAATAATAGACTAGAATTTAACATTTAAAAGTATTAAATAAAATTCAACAATCAAAAATGGTCAATCAAATAAAATAGTCAAAAAGCTGATAAGAATAATAATAATGTTAGTCAATATAATAAAAAAAAAATATCGTTACAAAAGTACAGTACGTAGAAAGTCAGATCGCAAACCTCGATTGCCCTATGTCAGTTATGTGATTTTAAATAATTTACAATGTCAGTTTTAAATTTCGGGAAGCTGTCAGCAAAAACATCAGTGTGGTCTCCTACCAGGTTCCCCAGTCTGTGAATTCTAATAAGTGGTGAATAATAAACATAGTTGTTTCGAGTATTAGACTCGTGAAATGTCACAGTTTGTCTGGTAAACCTGGCAGGAACGCTAAATTGTAATAACTCAACCAATTCTGGAGAGTCAATGGCGCCGTTCAGTAATTTATGCAAGAAACACATATCAAAAAGAATCCTTCGGTTTTGCAAGGTAAGGAGACCAAGCTCATCCATCAACGCAGGATAGTCAATATTTTCTACTGAGATTCCCTTTTTGTAGTTAATCAGCCTCAGAAACTTTCTCTGTACCCTCTCAACACTATTACTGTGGATGGCATAATTGGGAGACCATATAGTTGTGTTATATTCTAAGAGAGGTCTCACGAGGGACACAAATAGTAGCCTATAAGACTGAGTTAACCGTAGGTCGGATACTAATCTGAAAATAAAGCCCAGACATCTCATTGCTCTGCTGACAGTTTCCTCTATATGTATGTTATAAGTTAGATCCCCAGAGAAAGTGATTCCTAGATCTTTTATGTTTGAGACGCATTGGAGAACAACACTGTCAATGGAATATTCATGGGTTATTTGAGATCTAGTTCTATGAAAGCGAACAACCTGGCACTTTGCTGCATTAAGGTTTAATTTATTTTGTTTGCACCAATCATTTAACAAATCCAGATTATTTTGTATTATAATGCAGTCTTCCAAACCGTTAATAGATTTATAAAGTTTCAGGTCGTCCGCAAACAGTAAGACCTCTATGTCTCTGAAGATCTCAACTATGTCATTTACAAATAAATTGAACAATATCGGTCCCAAATGCGACCCCTGTGGTACTCCACTGTACGCATAAACAGTTTCAGATATACAATTCCCAATCTTCACTTTAAGAGTTCGCCCAGTGAGGTAGCTTTTCAACCAATGATAGAAAGTTCCATCGACCCCATACCCACGCAGCTTTGACAATAGTCTATCATGTGACACTTTATCGAAAGTCTTGGAAAAATCAGTATATATGGAGTCGACTTGACCCCTCCTTGACAAACAGTTAACTATATAATTCTGGTAAATAATAAGATTAGTGAGAGTGGATTTTTTGGGTATAAAGCCATGTTGTAGTGAAGTTATTACATTATTTATAGAACTGCTTATTTTTTTTAACAATAATTGATTCAAAAAGTTTGGGAATTCCAGACAATATGCATACAGGTCTGTAGCTAGTCACTTGTGTATTATCTCCCTTTTTAAAAATTGCACATATAAAGCCCTCTTTCCAAATATTAGGAAATATTCCCAACTCTAATGACAATGAGAAAATTATGTGCAAGTGACCTGCCAATATTTCCATACAATTCCTTATGAATACGTTGGGAATACCATCCGGACCAGCTACTTTTGAAGCATCCAAAGCAAGTATCGCATCTTTGACTTCGTCCATTGAAATAGTGATGTTGGGCAAATCGATTATTTTGTTTGAGGAAAAATCGAAGTCGGCAGACTCAGTCGGTTTATCATAAACAAGTTGGAAAAAAGAAGCCAAAAGGTTAACTGCGCCTTGAGTTGAGTCGGAGTGCTGGTTGTTAAAGAAAAGAGTAGACGGTATCTCGACCCGATCTTCCCTCATGTTGTTAACAAACTTCCACAGATTCTGAGAACCCTGGTGCAAATTATTTTCAATAGAATCCATATATTGTCTATAACAATTCTTGGATAAAGAAGAACACTGAGAACGTAAGGCAGAAAAAACATTATAGTCATCTATTTCTGATGTTTCTTTGAATCTCTTATGTGCCAATTTTTTTTTATGAACAATATCCTTCAACTCATTACTAAACCATTTTGGATAGTTTGAATGTTTAACAGATTTTTCCGGTATGTGAGTATCTATACATAACCTTAAATTAGCATAATAATGTTCAGTAATAGTGTTCAAATTATTTTCATCCGTCAAAAAGCTACAATCCATATTTTTTAAAAATGCATTTATTGCAGGGTAATCAGCCCCGTGAAAGTTCCGCTTAACAACTGGTTTGCTTTCAGAAACACTTAGATGGGACAATATAACAATATCGAGAGGAGGATGGTAGGTATCCACCGGAAGTATGGACGAGGCGGACTTATTAACCACAATACTAGGATCCGTCGAGAAAACTAAATCAAGAATTCTACCGTGGCTGTTTGATATATTATTTGTCTGTACAAGGCCACAAAAGTTGGCCAGATGTTAAATTGTATGGATAACGATTCTAATTTGAGAATGTATAGAAAAATTATCATATAAATAGGCCAATCTATAAAAAAACTTCATTGTTGATTTTGTATAATTCTCCATATTGCATTTTTTATTGAAATTAAAAATGTACGGCGTAAATAATTTTCTTCGTAATTTTTCTTCTCTGTCTGCAAATTTCACTACACAATCTTGCATTAGAACTACCTACATGAACACATTCTTATTTTCATCTTTAATAGCACAATTTTTGGTTCAATAATAATTTTCCATCTGCAAAAATAAAATACAATTTCAAATATAATCTGTGCACGTCCCCATTTATGTGACAGAAGATCTATCGATACATAAATATTAGTCGAATAATTCGGTTGTTACATGGCAATAGGTTGTATCTCGCATTTTTTGCGTTTTCAAGTTTGTTCCATAAAATGCTCAAAATAGTGTAATATTTGATGTGGCAAAAGGATATGTCTCTTTATAGTCGGAATAAAGAGAGAAAAGACGTCACTTATTGACATGTAGAAAGATTGTTTTCATCAACATGGCAAAAAAACTCAAATATTTTTAAACTGCAAGAAATTATTTAGTGAATGTTACATACATCTTGTAGAAGAAATTATTAAGAGAATGTTACATCTTTCTTGTAGAAATAATAATTACCTTCATTTTGATATATAATGCTCGAAATTTGGCTGAAATATCTCTTTTGCAAACTTTGTTTTTGCTCTCCTGTAAAATTATGTTTTAGTGAGATACAACCTATTGCCATGTAACTACCGAATTATAGTAAACAAATATTAGTACACATTTCGTTCATATTAGTTATAGTAATTTGGTTCTTAATATAGCAGAACCTACGGATTATTTTAGCACAATGCAACAGGCGACGTGGGGGCGCTAATAGCGCCATAACTCTCCATATTGTTTTTACTTTTGAAATTAAAAATGTATGGCGTAAATAATTTTCTTCATATTGTTTCTTCCCGTGAATTTGTAAGATGTTTTAATAGCCTATAGTTTAATCCGGGCGGAGAAGAATCCAACAAATCAGAGATCATTCAAATCGGTACAGCCATTCTTGAGTTATAAGTGTTGTAACACACACGACTTCCTTTTATATATTAGATTTACTAGTAAAACTATAAATCACATTTTTATTTGTCATTGATAAATACGGAGTTTTACTAAGTAAATAATGATGCATGTTTATTTTGCAAAAATATGTTAAACATATTCGATGCACTCTGTACTGATTTTAATGTGAATCACCTGATTTTTTATATTTCCTTGTTCATAAGCCTTTCATTCATTCATAATAAAAATGAACTGTGTAAATTTCATTGGTTCCAGTCTTGCGGCAATATCAACATAATATATTGTATTAGTTTATTATGAATATTATACGGTCATTTTGTTCAACCGATACATATAAATACCTAAATGCATTTTTAGACTTCTATATCATGTCTGAACACCTGTATTCATAATTATAGATTAACTGCTATTTTAGCTGTTATACCCTACTAAATTACACATTACTTATTAAATAAAACAGAGATTGCCTAGTCTGATCCCCACACTTTTCTCTAAACTTTGTGTTAAGGTGTGGTTTTCAACCTCTGTACCTGTACCGGACCACGGATGAAACATGAAGATAATAATAATAATAATAATCTTTATTGCACAAAATTTGTATACAAAGAATAAAAAAAAAACATGACAACATTACCACTGAATATATAATTTTGCACAATGGGCGAGTTTATCGCTGAAGCGCAATATCTTTCAACTAACCCGTTAAACAAGAAAAACAATTAATAAAATAATAATAATATATAAATAAATAAAACAAAATAAAATAATTTAAGATATATAGATTAATAAATAAATACATAATAGAAGATCAGTAAGAGATCACGAAATGTCTCAAATTCCTATAGCAATGAAATTAAAAACAAATGTTTTTTCTACCATGTTGGGTTTTTTTATTGAGAGAGACGTCTTTTGTCTTTCAATAAATTGACAATGTCCTTGTAAGACTAAAACATCACTCTCTCAATAAAAAAGAACACAGGAGAAAAGAATATCAATTATTTTAATTTTCTTCCAATATGGTAAGGAAAATGGTGCGCAAACAAAGATGCGCAGATTCGCAGTTATCTCGTTATGACATATGTTTTTCTGTTTTGTTTTAGGATCTTGGGCCAAGATGAATCACAAGTACATCCTCACTCTGACAATTGGAGTGTCGACTGGATTCAGTTTTGCCTACATAATACTCATATCTAGTGAATACAGCACCAAGACTGGATGGTTCTTTAGGTAATAATATACATTATTATTGTCATTATTCACCAGTTAAATCAAACAATCACCCTTAAAACTTTTTCTGGGAACGTAAGACAGAAACCAACCTCCGCCGTTTCATTCTCTTCTTCTCACAACATTTCCTTTGTTCCGATATTAATGCCAATCTACATGGGATAAATTCGAATTCGTTTATTTCCTCAAATAAGCATATACAATCAAATATCCATAATATGCCAATAAAACTAATTCCATTTTGCCACCTCACTAGGCTAAAGCCTGTGTCGAGGCTGACACAGTAGCATATTATGTGCAAGAAACAAATTCAGACACCATAATAAACAAATTAACCACTAATAAACTATAGAGATTAGAAAACATTTGTGTATAGATCAGTAGCAATATTATAGAGAGAAATAAAAACTTGATAGAGGATAGATAATAGATTGGTGCAGGAAATTAAATTGATTGAAACAAGTGTTTTGTTCTACTATGGACTAGACAATGCAAGAGAGAGATGTCTTTTAACTTATGAGGATGTTATCAATCTCTCTCGCATTATTATTAATCTATAGTAGAACAAAAAACTAATTTCAATTTATCCAATTATGTAATTCTAGTACCAATACTATAAATAAATCTATCTGCATCTTATAAGTGGAGTAACCAGAAGATTCACTGTATCTAATCAACAAAAAACTAATTTCAATTTATCCAATTATGTAATTCTAGTACCAATACTATAAATAAATCTATCTGCATCTTATAAGTGGAGTAACCAGAAGATTCACTGTATCTAATCAACATAAAACTAATTTCAATTTATCCAATTATGTAATATGGGTTAGTTGGAAGATATCGCGCTTCTGCGATAAACTCGCCCATTGCACAATTTTTTTTGTATAGTTAAATTGAATTTTTTCATTTGTTGTTTTTTTGTGCAATAAAGTTTTTTATTATTATTTATTATTATTATTATTATTATTAATTCTAGTACCAATACTATAAATAAATCTATCTGCATCTTATAAGTGGAGTAATCAGAAGATTCACTGTATCTAATCAACAAAAAGCTTCTCTCTGTGTTACATTTTGTAAATGCAAAAAAGAAACAAGTACTTTTCATACAGATTGGTTAAATTACCTTTATTCCACTAATATTTGACATATTATTTTCTTTTCTATACAGCAAGGGCGACAGTTGCTTCACACATGAACTGCAGCAACAAATGAAAGACGTGGAGTCTTTAAAAGGGGGAACGTACAACTTTGGGAAACATGACACGGACGAGGACTTTCACAAGTTTGAAGACCGCAGCGTAGCGGACAAGTTGGCCAAGGAGGTGAGGGTGCTGTGTTGGATCATGACGGGACCCAGTAACCATAAGAAGAAAGCTATACATGTCAAGAGGACTTGGGGACAGAGATGTAACATATTGCTCTTTATGAGCTCACAAGAAGGTAGACATTTCCTAACAAGACGAAAGACGTCTCTCTCGAGAAGAAATCGCGTAATAGAATATATAACATTATTTTGTTTTATCAATATCGTCATGGAATTCTACTACCTAAAGACCGACATAGTGAATCTACTGTGTAACTCAATGATATTGTTATATTAGTCACCCAGTTGTCTAAGTCAACAACTCAAAATTATAATATTATGAGACACAGCGCATCAATTTTTTTTTCTTATACAAATATGTATTTTATTGGTGTTGGTCTGGTCTCCAGTAGTAATAATGTCTTTATATTCTAATTTCAGACGAGGAACTCCCGACAGTTGCCCTTAATGTTGAGGAGGGACACAATCAGCTGTGGGGCAAAACCAAAGCTGCCTTCCAGTACGTGTATGATCACTACAAAGACAGTGCCGACTGGTTTCTCAAGGCAGATGATGACACGTACATATATTTTTATTATTATTTTTTTCTAAAAAATTATTTATAAGGTTTCGAAAGCCTAGACGTCCTTCTTTCACAATACTTCATTCCTTTGACAATGACGTGAGAGCGCAGTAAATGGAAAGAGGAGACTCAGAGGTGCTGCTGAGAGATGGTCAGACGGTCACTAGCTTCAGAGGCAAATTAAAAACTGAACTCTTCACTGGCGCCCTTGAGACAGTC